>JAPYZI010001492.1:0-36815 GCA_030523105.1 Ophioninae sp. A BG-2022a
TCGAAAAAATTTTTTGATTTTTAATATTTTTTTTATAGGTCCTTTACGATGTAATTTGATCCCCTGAACACGAATCTACCATTCATTTCCCTAAAAACCCAAAATTTCTATGAAAAAATCGTAAAAATCACCTTAAAACACGTTTTTCTTTGCTACGCTCCACGCTTTCTACAAAAATTTTATGATATTCGTAATCAGCATGAAATTTCCGATCAAATAGACCCTTTTAAGAGTTCAACAATAAAAAACAAACGAAAAAAAACGTCAGAAAAATAGTCTACAAAAGGTTTTTTGCATTTTCCCAGTCCAATTTTCCACTTTCGGCAAGAACTTGCGCATACTCGTAATCAGCGGAAAATTTCCGATCAAATAGACCCTTTTAGGAGTTTAAAAACGGAAAAAACATTTTTTCGACTCCCCCCGGCTACTTTCCCAGAATCCTGAAAATCACGAAATTTCAAAGGGTGAGCTCCTTATATGCTATAGACATTCATTGGGAGGGTTCGGAAAAGGTTTTTGCCTGACTTAAATAATGGCGTCGGATTTGTATCGATATCTCTCATAGTTTTCCCGGAAAGTCCCCTTGAAAATCGCAAAAAAAGAGGCAAAGGGAAAATTTGTATGTATGGGAAAATTTGCAAAAAAACCAAGGGTCGAACTTTGAAATTCTGACAAAGATCACCATTAGGCACATATCTAATAATAATGGATAATAATGGATGATATTCGTGCAATATCCTCAGTTTAAATGGACTAAAAGAAAATTGAGTATGTAAAAGGAATACATTTTCGTTATACGTCAACGAATTGAAATTCAACGTCATAAATGTTGCTGATAATTATAGTTTGATTGTACGAAATTATAAGCTAACCCAGCTCTTCTCGCCTTTAATCCATATGGAAACCCCACCGCGAGTAATTTCAATTATCGCAAGGTGCTCGACGTTATTAGGAATATAACACGTTTCTTTCTCATTTCGCAAGCCATTTCGACACGTGTGCACTACGTCGCCACGATACTCATTTCCGCCTTTTTATGTACAGGCGTACGCTGGTACGCGCACTGATTGGATTTCCAAACGGATATTTGTTTCCTTACCGTTACCATTTTATGATTATTTTTCGCGTTTCCTGTTGTAAACTTTAAGGGGTTAGGCTACTGCAAAAATATCGAAAAAATATTTCTACGAGACAATTCAGGTTGAAAAGGAAGGTCCAATGCTTGCAGCAGGAATTATAGATCGTGGTCATACTTCGAAGTTTAATCGCATTCGTCTCGAAATTTTTGTTTAACATCGTTGTTCATTTTTTCCCGTCATTTATACAACGGATTTTTTTAAATTTTTGTACACTCATTCAGGCTAAAAATGGTAGAGACTTTTCTGATAATTTTCTTAGCAAAGTTTCTTACATTAGTTATTGGCACTAATGATGCCAGATTCCTCGATAGACCGAAATAAAAATACAGTAATTTTTTTTTTATAGATACCAGATCAAGTCTTAGTTTAAACCAGTTTGAGAAGAAAACGGCTAATTTTTCAAATGAACCCACTAGCCAAAATCAAGTAAACTGCCTTTCATGCTCAAAGATCCTTGACCATATTGTTTATGAAAATGTGTTATGAATATTGTTCCATGAAATTTGCTACGCAATTTTATTAATGTACATACGAATAAGTGTCCAAAGGATTAATCAATCATCTAACGTATTCTTTCAGAATTATATTTCTAAGTAAACCCTGTTTTACGGATGACGCCAAAGTTTGCATCGTTGGAATGCAACGATCTTTTCAATTTCTTATTTCAATTATTACCGAAAACGTTTATTTCGGAAAATTGAGGTTGGAAATTTCAAAGAAGAATATGCAATAACTTGCATGTTACTTCTGCAGCAAGAATCAACGAAAAATATTGGAGGGTTAAAAATCATTGATTAGCGTTGCACTCAAAAGATGAAAACTTGATCCCCACATTTTGACCTCGTCGCGGTAGTCTAACCTCTGAAGTGTCCTTGATGGAAACTTTGACAATTGTCTCGCCAATCACCGGATTCGAGTGACCCTTAACCGATGCATTTATCCTGCCTCCTTTTTCTCTCTTTCTCCCTCTCAGCTCTCTACGTCATTTTAAGCTTTATAAATTTGAACTCGTGACTGCTCCGTTATCGGATCGGCGCCGCCGTTCGTGGACTTTCTGATGCTCTCGCCGACTATGTTTTTTCGTATACACGTAATGCATACGTTTTTATCGTCGTTCCTTTTTCTTTTTTTCACGTCGAATACACCAGAGCGCTGACTCATTGGGAAGTGGGTCGTCGTCGCGAGGAGGCACCCACGACGAACCTCGTAGGATTACCCTCGGTCGTCGTGACACACGAGCGTGCCTGACGAATCTGGCTTCCCCACGAATCGACGCCGCTCTAACCTCGAACAGTCTACGTATAACTGTCCGCGAGACAACTTTAAGATTCATAGGTATGGAACATGTAGATTTGCACGCGTGCATGTACGCGGAACAAAGAGAAACGACTTTGCAGATATTTTGTGGGACTTTCCTCATGGTGGCAACGATTGTCCGTGAACTCGACGTCGTCGAGATGGACGTCTCGATAATCAACTGTGGGGGAGTGTAAACTCATATGCGCGGAGGCCACTTTGAGGACTGGCCTCAGAACAATAGGGCTAATAGACATTTCAGTGTTTGGCGCGTTGGACAGAAGAGGAGAGCGGACGATGGAAGAACCGATCGATTTAAAGCTGGCTGGACACTTTTGGAAATTTTTTAGGTATTCTCTTCGCTGAATCGTTATCATCAATTTTGATGACGTCGAATTTCGCAACGTTGGAACGCAGCGAAAAATTCTCCTTCACTTTCTTTTTTTTTTTATCATGGTCGGGACATCTATTTTCGGCTTTTTGTGGTGGCGCGCTTGGACGACGATTCTGATGAACACTTTGGCCATTTGTGGGGAATCTAAAGGGGATTTAAAAAATATTGATCACTCCAATTTAATTTCCGTTACGATTTAGTGACGACTAAAGTTTGCTCGTCCAACCCTGGACGTAGAAATAATATACAGAGATATCGAAGTTCGCGTTGATGGAATGCAACGAACATGATGCAGATCAATACACCTACATTTTTGTAACGTAGTTAAACTACGATTATCGCAAGAATCCTTTTTGTCATTTTATACGATAATTAAAACGAATAAGATCGAGTTAACAAGAACTTTTGTTTCATTCCACTAATGCTGAAATTTAACTGGCGGAATTGCGATATTAGCCATATTCGTGAAAAATTGCTTGGTCAGAATCGATGCGAAATGCCGTGCAGTCCACAGGGTATTGCCCTAATATCGCCACGAGCCATCGATTGCGCAAGTATACGAAAACTTCACTTTTGCAAAGTGTGCGAAAGAAATGTTCAACTCGACGAATTATCAAGTCAGCGTATTCTAAAAAAATCTATTGCGTTCATTATTATTGGAATAAATGGCAAAAGCTAATGGCATCGAACAATTGATAAACCCAAACAATCGCTTGTGGGACTTTCAACGAGTGGTAAATATGGAAGATATAGGCAGATATGGAAACATCCACTTTATCCATGTACGAAATGGAAATGCCACATTTATTATTTAGGTTCCATTCGTCAAAAGGTGTCGTATGAACATTTGACATTTGTATGAGGGTTTAAGAGGACTTTCCGTGGTAGGAGAAGCCATTGTAACAATCGCGATTCTTACTCCACGTATCGAGCCTCAACCTCGAAAGTATCGTACCGAGTTTTTCAGGACTTCTTGTTTTTCCGGATCTCACGTTGTTTTGAATAAAAAAAAGCGATTGCCACGCGAGAATATTGATGAAAGCACATGATCGGAATGGAAAATGTTGGGTATTAGGGAAATACCATCAGTAATAAAAATTCCGTGAAGTAATGCTAGAAAAATTCGCAGCTTGAGTAATCCAATGGCAATCTTCATCTGTTCTTATTTAAAAGCCTACGTTTGTTGGTTTCGTTCCAGGGAATGTGTGACATGTTCATCCAAACTCAACAGACGAGCAGCGTCAACAGCAGCAGCAGCAGCAGCAAAAGCAGCAGCTCAAGCAACAATACCGCTCACCATCATAACAAAAAGCGCAAATTGGATTACAATGTCAGTCAGCCGGTAATACAGCACCCTTTGGTCCAGTCGACCGGTGACTATCTATTCGACAATCTTGGACTGCAACGATATTCCGTGAGCGGTAACAACACCGCTTTTACCACGCTGCACAATAATGGCCTGCAAAAGAGTCCGAATCAGCAAACGCTGGTGCGTGCATCGACCATCAAACTTTTAGATACCTATCAGCGCTGCGGTCAGAAGGTACTCCATATTAAAACTGGATCAATGAAAACCTGGACAATCCACCAGCCTGCCTCTCAATTCCCTCGGATCTTACGTCCTACATTTAGAGTTTTCTTCTGATTTGAGAAAAAGAAAATGATCATTTTCTTTGGTAATAGTTTTTCGCCTGGTTGGAGCAACGGAAATGACCAAGTATGCATCGTTGGGATGTAACGGAAATGATACCTTTTTTTTAGATTTTCTTTTGCAATAGTCATACATTTCCCATGCTTTCCCTGCATATGAAAAAAACGTTACATCTCTTACATTAATTTCGGAATATTTTAAAAGTCATCGTGTTCTTATTAAATATCTTAATTAACGTGCGACCCTGGCTATTCGTGAATCTGACTCTCGGCTGATTTCTTTTCACAATTGCCACAAGAATTGGGCACAAATTCAAAAGAACCCGAAGACCCATTAGCCTAATTTGGTTCCGATGACGGCACTTACCTCGGCACTGATTAATCGGTTTTTCTTCGTCCGCCCTAACTTTTCTCACATTCGTTACTCCCGCTAAGTCTTTTCCTCTATCGCGTTGATCAACAACGAGGGAACCGGCGAAATCGAGGCGCGCTCCAACATGGTAGTTGTATTGATTTTTGCACTCGCGTTCGTTGACTGATAAACACACGGGTGTCTTTACAACCTGCCCCTTTTCTGACCAACCCGCTTTCTCTTCTGCTCTTTCTGCTTCGATTTCTTTCTATCTCCCCCCCCCCCCCCCCCCCCCCCCCCCCCCCCCCCCCCCCCCCCCCCCCCCCCCCCCCCCCCCCCCCCCGCCCCCCCCCCCTACTATCGATTACATTCAAGGCTCCTCTCGGATATTCATATTTTATGCTTGCCACCGCAATTACGCGTGCTACATGAAGGGCACGGAAGACGACGCTATTGCGCCGATAAATGGCACACGATGTACATCACCACGTAATAGTCACGGATAGACATCAGCGAAATGGGCCAATTCCTATAGATTTTTCCGTCATTCAATGATGCAACGCGATCATTGTTTTCGTTGTTGATTGATCAAATTCTAATCGCAATAGTGTTCGTTTGAGAAGATTGTAGCTACCGAATTGAGAGCGTGTTGAAGATCATGGATTTATTTTTACTACACCCAATATCTTGATTCGCCGTGATAATGCGTACATCGACGAA
Organism: Ophioninae sp. A BG-2022a; assembly: GCA_030523105.1. Classification (NCBI taxonomy): domain Eukaryota; kingdom Metazoa; phylum Arthropoda; class Insecta; order Hymenoptera; family Ichneumonidae; species Ophioninae sp. A BG-2022a. The sequence goes on from JAPYZI010001492.1 coordinate 5,552, forward strand.
ACTGGGAAAAAGATCAGTACACGGATCACAGAACACGAAAGGTTTATCGAATATAGGCAGATTGCGCAATCAGCTCTGGTAGGACATTGAACGTAGAATGATTGTTCCATTCGGTTCGACGAGGTCCAGGACCTAGCCTTATGAATCAGCTATTTCCTATCGCCACCTATCAGTCTATCAGTATTTATGTGAAAATCCGAAAACATCTGAAACATTTGATTGGTTGCCAGTGATCCGGAATGATAACTGCAACTATATATGGAATACCTGGAAGAGCTTCGGTATTAGAGCTCTCAGATCTGATGGGGCAGAATGTAACGTTTTCAAAACGGCGGTATTACGTTGATCCTCGATACGGCCTCCATCCAATAGCCACAAGCTTTTGTACCAATATACGCAGCCGTGAAAGCCCGAAAACGAAAAGTAATCCTTTTAGCCTGAACATGACAAATCATTTGAGTATCGACGAACCATATCATTTGGATCCAACAACTGATGATTTTGATGTTTGGAACGCTCGAGTACAATGTATATTTGTGTATTTCCAAATTTGCTAGACTGTGGATCATTATTTATATCATGGATGACTGATTGAGCGACGAAATTTATAAAATTTTTATTACAATTTTCTATTAACGATTCATAGAAAACCGCAATTGATCATTTTGGATAATAACAAGAAATTAATATAATGTAAAGATAAGTAATAAGATAGAAATGCATTTCAACGACGCAAACTTGAACCCCACGTAAAACTATATTATCTCAGAATGAAAACAAAATCGTAAAATTGACGATTCGAGAGTTGTCAATGAATTCTAATTTTCAGAGAGAATGCATAGCCATGAATGATTGAAAATCGTGGCGAGGTTTTAAAAAAATCGTGTTATACGTTTTCAGCGAAAGACTTGGTCGAGGGAGGGTAATGGTGAGGAACTCACGGTTCATTCCACTACAAATCCAACCGGCGGGAATACCGTAGTTTCTCAGCACAATACCCAGCACCAACAGCCGCAACAACATCAACAGCAACCGCAACATCAGCAGCAGCAACAACAACAACAACAACAGCAACAACAACAACAGCAGCAGCAACAACAACAACAACAGCAGCAGCAGCAGCAGCAACCGCAACAGCAACAACAGCAGCATAAACAAACGACAGCGATGACGTCGCACAGCAAACAGGTTGCCAACACCGGCAACGGGGCCGGTGGTGGCAACAATCCACAAGGGGATGGTGATTACCAATTGGTCCAGCACGAGGTCCTTTACTCGATGACCAACCAATACGAGGTCCTCGAGTTTCTCGGACGGGGCACATTTGGACAAGTAAGCCTTCATTTCGAATAATTTTTTAAACAATGTCAACCGTTGAGACGACAACTCGTCGTGGCGATGATTTTCAACAAGTTTTCACTTCAATCAGAGATATACGAATTTGAGACAATATTACGATAATTTTTACTCAATAAAAATGGACATCATTCAATCTAATGATATTTTTGCATGTTTATTTGCAATGTAAAATATCGTTTTCGATTTACAGTTGACGTAGTTCTACGTTTCCAAAGATTGTTTGGAACAGAACCATTGTTTTCTCAAATAACTTCCTCGACGAAACACTTATCAGCTGCGAAGGTTGAATAAACTTAATTTTTCAATTAAACGAAATGTTCCATTATTTGCACAAATAATACTCGCTATCGAGCGAATCAAGAGCGTTTCCGATTGTATCCGAGCGTCGAAAGCCGACCGCCCGAGCTTCGAGCATCAAACTTTAATTCGTCGGATTAACTTTGCAAAGCTTGCTCGATAGGAGGGTTCGATTACTGTGTCGAGCTCCCTTATTGGTCGAGTATCCTTCCGTTCTATTTTTTATAACAGGCACCTCGACTCGATCAGAGAAGATTGATCGGTAAATTGGAGGCCTTCTTGAAACCATACGACGATCACGAACCTTCGAAAACATGGCGGTCTTATCTTACATATTGTTATTTTTTGTTTCTTTCCGCAGGTTGTTAAATGTTGGAAAAAAGGAACGAACGAAATAGTGGCTATAAAAATCCTTAAGAATCATCCATCGTACGCGCGCCAAGGTCAAATTGAGGTGAGTTCATCATTATTCCATTATCGAAGTATTTAGTATCATGTTATCTCGACTTATTATTTTCTTCTCACACTGATCATTCATTTTTCACCACAGGTCTCCATCCTGTCGCGACTCAGCCAGGAAAATGCGGATGAGTTCAACTTCGTGCGCGCCTACGAATGTTTTCAGCACAAATCTCACACGTGCTTGGTGTTCGAGATGTTGGAGCAAAATCTTTACGACTTTCTCAAGCAGAACAAGTTTTCGCCCTTACCGCTCAAATACATAAGGCCAATCCTCCAGCAAGTTCTCACGGCCCTTCTCAAGCTCAAGGTAATTGAAAACATTGTTTTACAGACATATTTCGGCATTGCGAAGGAACAACGCATTGAAAACTTACTTCTGAAGATTTTAAGGTTTTGTCACGAGGCACAATTCCTGTACTATTTTTTTTGCAAGTCTTCTTAAAGTCGAGAACTCGTTATTTGAAACAAGTATTCGTACGTAAGAATTAAATATCATCTTCTGTTGAACAATCATTCTGTTTAACGTACATGTTCAAATTTCCTTCATTTTTTTATTCTAAAATGCAGCTGAAATTAATTTAGGATATTCCAGAAATTGTAAACCGTGCCTATCAAAAATGTTTGTACGAAGGCGACTTCAAATGGGAAATATTCAAAGAATTAACTTAATAAGTCAGACGTGTCAATTTTAATAAATATAAATGCATACTTCGTTGTTATTTGCATATACGTAACTTAACGCGGAAAAAAGAAACCGTCTCTATATAAAAACATTCCCGTTGACAAATACTCGTCCAATTCTGAAGTTACAGGACGTTCCATACTCGGTATATCGCATAACTCGATCATCGTTATTATTGTTGTTACTGACAAGTGTAAATGGCGTTCCAGCAATTGGGCTTGATTCACGCTGATCTCAAGCCGGAGAATATAATGCTGGTTGACCCCGTGCGTCAGCCGTATCGCGTCAAAGTAATCGATTTCGGCTCCGCCTCTCACGTGTCAAAGGCCGTTTGTAACACGTACTTGCAGTCGCGTTACTATCGCGCGCCCGAGATTATTCTCGGGCTACCGTTTTGCGAGGCAATTGACATGTGGTCACTCGGATGCGTCGTTGCCGAGTTGTTCCTCGGCTGGCCCCTCTATCCCGGAAGCTCCGAATTCGATCAGATTCGATACATAAGCCAGACCCAGGGTTTGCCGACCGAGCACATGCTCAACAATGCCAGCAAAACTACCAAGTTCTTCTACAGGGACATGGACAGTGAGTATTTAACCATCTTGCGTCGGATGACCCAAAAAGTCAATATTCCAAACAAAGCGCGAGATTTTTTTTACCGCATTAAAGGCAGTAAACAAACATCGCAATAAATTGGACTATTCTAGTGGAACTACAGAAAATCTAATCTAAATTTTGAACGGTTAAACTACTAGTTATTCTCGTCAGATAAATTGCCAAAAAATCTTGAAAGTCGTTGAGATGCTCACGGATAATTCATTGCACAGGTACATACCCGTTCTGGAGATTGAAAACACCGGAAGAGCACGAGGCGGAGACTGGCATAAAATCGAAAGAGGCTCGAAAATACATATTCAATTGTCTCGATGACATCGGTCAGGTGAACGTACCTACGGACCTCGAGGGTGGTCAGCTTCTAGCTGAGAAAGCCGATAGAAGAGAATTCATCGATCTCCTCAAAAGGATGCTCACTATGGACCAGGTAGTAATATCTAATTGATGACGAAGGCAACGCGACGGTTTTCAACCCGAAATTATTACAATAATTTTGGCTGAAACGAGTGTCGCGAACGAGTTTTGACACTGCAACGATTCTAAGTTTTTCTTTTTCTCGTTCTCGCGACAGGAGCGCCGTATAACACCCGGTGAAGCGTTGAATCATGCCTTCGTGACACTCGCTCATCTCGTCGATTACGCCCATTGTAACAACGTTAAAGCGTCGGTACAGATGATGGAGGTCTGTCGAAGAGCCGGTGACTTTACGGCAAGTCCGGCGCATCATCAACCACCGCCGGCACCACAGCCACCACCGCCGACGTCCCTCGTTGCTAATTTCGTACCCACGACAAACGGTAGCGCCGTAACCCTAACTTTCAATAATCAGCTGACCAATCAAGTGCAACGATTGGTCAGGGAGCATCGCACCGCCCAAACGGGATACGACAATTTGGTACGTCCAGCGGACATTTAAAGTCCGACCAACGAACTTATACATTTTTTCTACCATCTTCGCCGTGTTTGGAAATCATGTTTTTTTCAATAATACTTTTTTGAAATTCAATAATTTGAAAAAAAATTTGGTTAAACTCTTGAAACTCGATTTAATATTTTTCCAAAAACTATGAAATCAGCTAAAATAATTCTTTTCTTATTTTTCAAATATCCTTTGGTGGATCCAACATATAAAAATCATGCAAATGTCTTTTTCGAGTATTTCGTCAGTTTGAATCTTAGAAAATTGAATAATAGTGAAAACCGTTCAAGTATCCGGCCGATTCGTTCGGAGAAAATTATAATATCATATCGTTCGCCATTTCAGTATCAGATATACAGCAACAGCAGTCGAAGAGCGACGCAGTACAGCGGATCGTCGAATGGCTCGAACAGCGGCCGGAACGCCGTTCATGACTTTCCACATCAGTTGGTGCCTGGAATTCTTTGTCCACCACCGGGTTATCAAACAATGCCGAGTCCGGCGAAGCACGTCGTAGTCGCTCAGCCTCCTCAAGCTCAGCAGGCACCGCTGCAAATTCAACCCTCGATAATATCGCAACAGGCGGTCGCTGCGGCGGCCGTTGCGGCTCAACAACAGTACGCCGCGGTTCCGGTGTCGATGGTCGAGACTGGACGACAAATGTTGCTAACCGTGAGTTTCCGACAACCGTCTCGTTTCGTATGAACGCTTGGAGGAGTCGGTGCCAATCAGATCAGTTCAATCTTTGTTGCAAAGTCAAATATTTGCTATCTCGATAATTTTTCTGATTGTCTTTTGTAATTTATTCTTCTTTTTATTTGGTAATTTTTTGTGGAAACGCGAAAATCAATTTATAAAAAACCAAATGGTAACGTTTTGATTAATTATAACAAAATCAATGGGAATGACGAAAGCTTTTTTATCTTAAAAAACGCATAACTTTGTTAATTGTTTATATTACCAAGTAACATTTGAAGGTCGTGACCCTTTGACATGATATTTCAGGAGAAAATCTATCAATCTGTTTAATGCGGCCATGAGATATTTAGACACAAAATTCATGCATGAATCGATTTGATCTACTGCAACTACGAAGTGTTGAAAAGTAGTTCTTCGTATTGTGTATGTTAATCCACAAGCATTTGTTGCATGATACTCTCCGTTTTCATTTCATATTCCACAATCATTATACTCTCAGAGATCTAATGCGATCAAGCCATGTACCTAATTTCATGGACTTTCTGCAAAATTAACTGAGCCGAAGTTTATTGTCTATTCTTTGTTGAATTGTCCATTGGACGTGTTGATGTACTAATAATGGCATACTTTTGATTCAAAGTTGCGATGGTATGCGAAGTGCCTCAATTTTATGCTCAAATTAATTAGTTGGGCTCAATTTGCGATTTGCCATATAGATCGACCGGCCCAATGATGCGTTTCTGCATTTCTACCGGTATTACCATTTGAAAATTGCGCAAACGATTTTGTAAGTAACTTGAAAGAATAATTTGGTCAACTGTTTGCTCGCATTACTGATCCGACATTCCTATGAACAGTCCTCCATACTTGGCGACGGGGTCCGAATTTGCACCAACTCTTCCTCTTGTGCTTTTCGTTCTGTTATTCATGTTATTTTTTCGTTTCGTTAATGTATCTCCTGAATGTTTGATAAACGTTGATTCCTAATCTTGCGAATGATCCTCCCTCGTGTACATAAGTGTCCCACAATCGGTTTTCAGAACGCGGTACAAACCTCGTGGCCCGGTGGTAGCAGGCAAATGGCTGCAATCGTACCATCCTGGCAACAGTTACCACCGCAACACGCGGCTATACAGCAGCCTCTTTTGAGCGACGCTGGTGACTGGGGTAGACCTCTCATCGTAGATAGTTCCGCGATCCTACAGGTAAATGTAGAATCTCTTCCGATCCCTCTCCACCTCATGGCTCATGCGATACCGAAAATTCGTCCTTCTCCTACTGTGTTCTTGACTGTGAAAAAGTTCAAGAATTTCCGTTCAAGCGTAATCTTGGAATAAAGTGAAATTTCAAGTTCAAGAAAGTTCAGTTTCAACATGAACTTTCGGCTTTTCTGGCTTGAAAAAAAAAAACGAAACAATTGAAAAACAAAAAAATACAAGCGTTTCGGGGACACCTGAATTGTTTAGTTTTGTTTCAACGTTCCCCGAATGCCGTATAATAATATTGATGCTTTGGGGGAAGGAACAGCGGCCGGTGTTCCCCGTTACCGAAGTTTACAACGCTGGCGCGCTGGTCGAGCATCCTTCGCAGAGCTGGGGCAAGCGAAGCGTGACGAAGCATCATCAGCATCATTTGACGGTGCCGCAGCAGCCGCAACACAGGCACGAGCATAAGAAAGAGACTCAGCAGTTAAGCCCAGTGAAGAAACGCGTCAAAGAGAGTACCCCACCGAGCAGTATGAGACGTCATTCGCCTGTCAACGGGCACTGGCAGCAACAACCAGTTCAGTCTCATCATCACAGCGGGAAACACGTCAGCAATCACAGCGTCGAGCATCAGCAGGTGGCGTCCGTTCGTCAGCAAACCATCACGATACACGACACCCCGTCACCCGCGGTTTCCGTAATTACAATCAGCGATAGCGAGGATGAAACGCCAGGCAAATGGTAATTTTCCGTTTTCACGAATCCCTAGAATAACAGAAATTATTCTTATAATTCTCGTGTTTTTTTGTATTCGTTTGCTCAGATTCTTTCTTGAATATCTCGATTAATCCATTACGTCGTTTGATTTTCAGCACCCAATCAACGCCACGAATCGTTCAAAGCTCCCAGACGGCGCACTCGATCGGTAGCCAACAAACTCACAGCAACGGACACGGTAATCCCCAACACGGTACCACGAGAGCCCAACGCAAGAACGTCATAAGCTGCGTGACCGTTGCGGATAGCGACGGCGAAGCTAGCCCGGGCAGAGGTCACGCTCATTTGTATCAACATTTGCCGCAGCATCATCCCCAGCCCCAGCACACTACACAACACATAAAACATGAGCCGCAGCTTCAACATCATGTCAGGTTTGTAGCCCTGGCATATCGGAGACATCTTTTCAATTTTATTCCATCGCTCGGTCGTGTTCAAGTTTTGGAGTTCGAAGGAATCGATCAATTTACTTCCGTATGAATTGATCAAGTTACTTCACAAACAAACTTGAAAGTCGAATATTGCCCGCGAATGTCATAATTCGACGAAGAAGCATCTCTGGTAGACCGTTAGGAAAGATATAAGTGATAAGGATGGGATAAGTATAAACGGAATGTGTTTGTAAAGAGATAATGCATATGGAGAACTATCGAAAATAATACCTGACGCAAATGGTGTTTTTTATACCCATTATTTCACTAATAATTTATCATGTTCAGTGCTTGATTAAGCGTCGTATTTATTCACCCAACTGATATAATTATTTTCATTGTTGTACACAGTAGTTCCGGCTACTCGTCGCAGTCCCAAAAGAAACGACTGTTAGCGAAGGTACAGTCAGAGTGCAACATGATCAATGTCGCGACGAAGCCCGAACCCGGAGTCGAGTATCTCGCGCCTCATCCGTGCCACGCGCCAGCCTGCAAAGAACCACCGACTTATCAGGTAACGACCTTACCTTCTCGACTATTTCCTGTATTCAACCTCGAACTGTATTCAATCATCTTTTCTTTGTCGATGACAACGCGAAGCAATTTCCAAAATTCCAGCGTCAACGCCGCGGCCCTAACCCCGATGATACCCAAAACCTCCTTTTGCACGTGTACAGACGTTTCTCAGGAATGTATTTTTTCCAGGACGATGGCTATAACATGCATGACTACTTGTTGCAGTACGTGACAACGAGTAGCTCGCATCCACATCTGCAAGAGCAGCATATCGTTTATACGACCGGGGCAGAAAAACGCGTTTCCTGGCCAACGAAACGGGCGGAGTACAAACACGAGTACGTACAACCGCCGGCGGCGCACTCCAGGGATCACCAAAAGTGGACCGTCGCGAATCCGGTCCATCAGTACAGGTCAGTTTGACTGTTGGAACGGGGAAACGATATTGGATGCATGTGTTTTTTGTTTTATTTCGTTCATTTATGTATTCGTTTCTTTAATATATAATTCTTTAATTTTGGATCTTTGAACTCGTTTAATTTTGCATTGAAATTCTCATTGCACTTGTGAAACACTGAAGAAGTTGCCGGAAGTGTCGAAAGTACTGAATCGAAATGGGTGAATTGTTTTTGTTTCTTTTTTTCCTTGTAAAAACACCACGAGCGAGCTGCCTTGGATTGCGTTCTGTTCGGTATCCAAATGGAATATAATTAATGGAAGCCTTCATCGATAAGTGGATTTCTATTATAACAAATGAAATATATTGTGTATATTTTATCCAAACACTGCCTTTTGTATCCCTGAAAGCAGTATCGCTATAAAATGAAAATAAGTTTTGGTTGAAATTAATGTTGTTGGTGGTATTTAGAGAGAAAACTCGGAAGAGTTCAATCCGAACAGAAGCGCATTCAAAGGCGCTCACGTTTGAACGCATTGGTGTTTGAAAAGAAAGATACGACTGTAGAAAACGTATTAGAAAGTATTGGCAACTTATGTGAAAAACGTTTGCGCTTGTATTTAATAACACGGCCAGAATCATGCAAATCAGAATAATTGATAGTTGTTGAAATGTTGCCAATGCTGTTGCGGGGATTGCCGCGTAGAAGCGATCTTCTCCAATATTGGTCCACGGAAGTTTACCATCGAAGGTCTCGCAAAATCGCACTGTTCAATGCGGTTAAAGTTTACATCGCTGGAATGCAACGAAAATTGTCTACAATTTACTGATTCCATTCCGATTTGCCAAAATCATATTTTGCAGATGTAAGCTTCGATCGCTAGAACATTCCCATGAAAATAATTGCGCGATCTGCGTAACTTAAATTGGCTGCGATAAATATGAAAAGAAAAAAGAATTTTTGCTACGGTTCAACGACGCGAACTCCAACGGCATTTTGTTTGATTCCTCAAAGGCGTTATTTCTTTCCGGCATCTAAAATCCGAATATAATTTTGAAAAACATATGCAACTAAACGAGTTTTCCGCAGTTCTATCAATGGCAGAAAGAAGAAAGTTCCTTCGCCATACATTAATTAGATTGATTGCCTGTGTATTGACGATTAGCTCGGCAATAATGTAGAGCCCAGCTGATCGGACATTTCGTTTAAAGCGGCCTTGAAGAAACGTATGCGAAGTCGCGTGTTTTCTGTCGGGAATGAGAATTGCATAACGAGAAGAGGGTGTTCGTTGGTTGGGGTTTTTGTAGGCAGAGCCAGGTGGTGGGTTCGGCGGGTCATCCGGTTCACAGCCATAGCCACAGCCACCACGGGCACCCGGCTCATCTGAGTCCCGGAGGTGGAGGTGGCGGTGGCCGAAGTCCCGCTGGTGGACCGGTGGTTGGGGGAGCTCAACACCTGGGTCAACCCCTATACCAGGAATACGCTCACGTGAGATCACGGGCACATCCGGTACCACCGCCTGTTTACGTTACCGCCGCACCCTCGCAGGCTCCAGCTGCCATACAGCAACAGCAAGTGCCCACCTATCAGGGATTCACACCCGGGTGGGTACCTAGACATCTAGTTGATGCATGCATGTGTGTATCATTTATTACTACTTCTTAATATTTATTTCCTTCTCTTACTATTATTATTTCTTTTTTTTCGATTATTGTTGTTTCATCGAGAGCGAGGGTTTGCGTATAGATTTTAATCGATCGAAGATCCAACCTCGCGATTATGGAAAACGCGAAAGTGATCGAAAATAACGTGCGCTCGGGACATTTTTCGGCAGGTTGAAACAGCAATTCGTGAATTACCTGCCTTTCATTTAGAATTATTTATGTTCATCTATTTATTTTGAATTATTGAGTATTCAGTTGTTTTGCTTGATTGATTAATTACTTATTTATTCCATTAAATTTTTTGTTTTTCTTTTAATGGTGATCGAGAGTCACCACTCGAGTGCGAAGAGTTAATGATCGTTTATGAGTAAAATCTCGCCACTTCGGTATTTCTTGATCGCGTTTAGATATAAGACTGTTGCTTGCTCGAAAATGTCTAAGAAAAATGTTGGACGAACATGTGTAATAACGATATTGAAGTTTGCAATGTCGAAACGTAGCTCACACTAACGAAAAAATCCGTAAAAGTTTCTTTTTGTGGAATTTCTTAGTAAGATTCGCCACAATGATTTTGAGCGATAGTGAAGGTACAAAAAGATGGAAAATAATGAATATTCAGAGGAGCAACATTCTTGAAAATTAAAAAACAGGAAAATAAAGAATTTTCGATGCACGACAATAATATAAATGTCACCGTTTCACAATGATACACTGCGGTTCGACAAAATAATAAAATAGTGGGCAGGCTTCGCAAAATTTTAGGTGCATCCCTCGGTAAACGCAATCTCGAGCGACATCGACAGAGTTGCGATTACGTATTGTAGTTGAGTCTGTCACACTCGTCTCTCAGTTTATCGGCACGAGTATCGTAGTTTAGCGGCACCATTTTTATTCGGTTGATCGTCTTCGACGAGATGCCTGCCTAGCACTTTTTTCGTAGATCATAAATATGAAGCGCGTGCATGAATTGTTTTTGATGTAGACAATGTTTGTTTTCTCTTGTCGTCCAATCGTTATGAGTAGCAAATGTAGTTGTTGCAGTACTGATCCTTACACGGAATGAACCAGTGGATTGATGAACGAATAGTTCCCTTTCACTATGTACAAACATAACGTAACGATGGTGTTTCTTTACCATCATTACGGTTTAATATTATTCGTAAAGACCTTCTAAGCAATTCTGTGTCTAAAGTTCAATAATAAACGCCAAATACTATGATATTGATGCCGGCGGTTGTGGTGCCGCGATGTTATACGACATAGAATTTCAAGTTTACAAGGCTTACGCCCGATTGTAAATAAACATAATATTCGTCAAGGATATAATATACAGGGTGTTTCACGACGGAATGTCATCCGTAAAATTGAGGGTTAGGGGTGAAATTCTGAGTTGGTTGATACAAACATGTAAGCAGTGTGACGCAGCCCATTTTTTGATAGTCGTAAAGAAAACTTGTCGCTAAAATCGGAAGCGATGAAAGCTACGCTCTGAAAGAACGAAAAAAACATTAATTTGATAATCTAATTTACAATTTACAGTTAGTTAAGGGGCACAGAAGTACTAATAAATAAAACGATTATGCAAATTGAAATTGCGCCAATCCCTCAGCGCGAGGTGTCTCTCAGTAATGAAAAACAAGAAATGAAATAGTTATTAAGAATTCTTCGTATTCTTATCGATACTGATAATGCGTTATATCGATTACTTTGCAGAAACATCGACAAATACTTTAATGCGTGTTTATCACGTGTACCATTTGTTTTTCTCTTTGCAGCTCGTCACCACTAACGTTGTATGATTCTAGTCGAGCTTTGCCACCACCGGCCCATCACAGCTCGGCAAGACCATTGCTGGCGAGTCACGCGGCTCATCCTTTACCCGCTCATATGCAACCAACTGCGGTCTACGGATTGGCACCGTTGTCACCTGCGAAGCATCAGTATCAACCTTCAGGCTTGTGGTTCACCGAATAAGCTCATTCGCGGTCACCGTTTTTACAATGTCGTAATGAATATATCGGGAAAACGGCAATTTTTCGATAAGTTATTCGTTCGACTGACGATACGATCCGAGGAACGCGGAAAATCGACATCGGGGGAAGCGGGCGGAAAAAAGGAGTAAATGCGTTTACTCGAGACCGAGTAGGTACACGGTGCTCACTGTTGTATTCGACAATAAGAGTCTCCGGATGATATGAAAATAGAACAAGAGTGAGAGAGTGAGAGAGAGAGAGAGAGAGAGGGAGAAGGTGCAGCGAACACGAAGACACGTAATTTTTTTTACCTCGAGATCGAATATCTCGTTTTATCGAGTTACGAAATTAGCGCGCATTGTTTGAACTCAAAGAGAAAAAGAAACAAACGATAAATCAATAAGAGCCGAAAGCTAGACTGTTTCGACGTGTACGTTGAAACTTCAAAAAATCCGTCCTACGCAGGGAAGGCTTCGGTGCATCGCCTCCTATCCCTTCGTACTGCCTGTTTCCGAATTGAATCGTACACTAGAAAACGCAAAAAATAACAAAATGCCCACATACTCGTGCGCGCGCGCGCACGCACACATAACAAAAGTAACTTGTCAGCTCTGCCAAAGGCTCGTTTGCGTAGGCGACCTAAGAATCGAGTTCCGGGGCACAAACACTCTCGAGGTATCAAATTTCCAATATGCTTGTTCGTAACGCTGTTCGGCTCGAACAAGAATCACTAAAATATCGAAAAAAAGGGGAAAAATTAAAAAAAAAATCGTGGTTACGGTAGAACGCCTTAAGCGGAACGATAAATATTTGTACGAGATGTAAGTTTTGCATTTTTTGTGCCACGTTCTTGGACTCGCTTAGGTCTCGTTGCACCCTCAGCGCCCGGCCGATCGACTAGAAAAACGTATCGACCGACACACGCGAACACGACTGTACAACTTTGTGTTTATTGAAGGTACGGTGTGCGAGTTTTTTTTTTACCTGGGTCGTGATGATAACTCGAGATTTAGCCGAAAAACATCTCGATGGTACCCTGGTACACTGACTAATTGACCTTTTTTTTAAATTGGATACCCACTCCATTTGAGTGCGAGAGACAAAATGCCATTGCCTTTGGTCCAATCGAATCGACACGAACTTTTCGTAGAGTTACCTTCGATTCAAATTTACGAACGGTGTTCGCTAGCTTACTTCGCTGAACGAACCACTATCAAAAAGCATAATTGTACATATTTGTTTTTTTTTTTATTTTGCGGGGGGGAAAAGGAATGCGAGGAAGGGAGTATAGGGACTTTGTATTCAATGTTACGAATGTGTAGGGAATTTCGTACAATCGCGCATAACCTTGAAAGCACGGAGAGACCTCTCTCTGGAACACAGTCTCTAGATTATTACCTCTACGATTATTCGTAATTTCAATATTCTCCGTTGTGTTTTCTTCACTCGTCATTTTATATATATATATATATATATATATATATATATATATATATATATCACATTGATCACCCTTCGTCTTTCATAATTCGTATCTCTTCCTGGCAAATTGTAAATAGAAGGAAAAACGATTCCGTCGCGAATCGTAAATTGTGTGTTTTTGCATATATTTTAGTGAGTTTAGAGATTTGGCCTAAGATAATAGTGTCTTTACCGCGATTAGGGAGGTGTGATCGGCTATTTTATCGCGGCCAAGAAAGTACGTTGTACTCAGTCTTGTTCTCGTAAGTGAAAACTTTTCCGATTATGGTCGCGTGTTGTGTGATTATTTTCCGACAGTCAATTCGTCATGCGCATACGCGTAGAACGAGAGTCGAACTCTTTCGAACGAAACGTCCCGCTCGCAAAGTAGAGAACTTTGAGGAATGCGTTTTTAAAAATAGATTGTGCCCTCACGAGGTAGATTTAAAAAAAATTCCTTTCAACGGAACATCAATTTATCGTCTTCGTGGTTTTTCGCGAAATTTCTTCCCACGTTGTCTTTTAAGGGTTTCCAGTAGAAAAAAACATTGAACGGAAAAATGAGTTTGCAAAGCGGTGTGAACTGACTGTGTGAATGTTTATGATATTCGTCTCTTTTTATACGCACTAACGATTTAACTGTGCGACTAAACAAAATTAGTGAGTCTTGTGAAAAGTTATACCATCTTTTTTTTCAAATACTTATTATTATTTGAACTCGAGTATACGGCTAGACTATCCTCATGAAAAACGGTGATTACTTGTTTGCTTTGTAGAGAAGCATTATCCTTGTATATATTCTCCAATAATTGTCTATTACCAATTATTTCATAAAAGTCATCCACAATACTTGTAACTGTATCATATTCCCAGACTTTATTCGCCTTGCGCATTGCACGAGAGTGAAGAAAACAAGTCCTGAAAATTTTGATGTACGGGATACAGCGTCAAAAGTGTCTATTATCCTTTTCCCTACGTATATCAATTTGTGTTTTTTTTTAATTATCATCGTAGAACGCATAGGGAAATGAAACGACTAGGTTTTGAAGTCGGAAATAACAGTACGCGATCATTGCTGACCGCACGCATTTTTTTGCGAATTAGTCAACAAAAAGAAACAAGATTTACTCGTCCTGTCTATTAACATTAACTGTGAAAAACAAACTTTTTCTCCAGAAAGTTTCTTTTCTACCAACTTTTGCCTGATCAATGCATATGTTTATGTCGTATTTGTACGCATGCATCCGTAAAGATCGTGTGGATTTTTGTTTAATCGATCCTTTCTAATCGGAGTTGATCAAACTACAGAAGGAATAATAGTATCCAATGGTGTGTGCGTGTTTGTAACCGGGAGATGGGGCCCATTAGTCTCTTATCATTAGTGAAACAATATCGAAGATAATACAACTCGTAACACTTGTAAATAATTATTATATCGTCGCAAATGTTTCCCATGACGCATTTCGTTACCAAATCATGTTCTTCCTCACGAATTTAAAAAAAAATCATCACAGAAATTTATAAACTCGAATATACATCACCGTGTGAGAACTTCTCTTTGTTTATAATATAGTGGCGATTGGGGTTGATCGATATGGCATCCCTCTGTTACCTCTCGTACTAGTTCATGTGTATACACACGTATTTACAGAAAGAAAAAAAAAAGATATGGATCATCCCTCTCACGGATCTCGTGCGGGACCGGCTTCGTTGTTCCAAAAAAATATCATTAAAAAAAAAATGCTAACGGTTCATTTGCGATTTTCATAATGAAAAGGTAATATGTTTTTTTGGTACAAAAATTTGATGTACGATGAGACAGTAAAGTATTTTTGTATTGCAAAGTGTTTCACAACTTTTTTTTTGTTGCATTATTACAAATCGTGTCACAATCTTTCTTTCACTTGTGAAAGAAAAATTCAAGAATACATGATTTCTACACGTTTTATTCATGGTTTTATGTTTTTCGTTCAGGACATATGAAGTTGCTGAATAAATCGATTGAATTTTGAAGCGAAGCGTCGAAACAGTGATTTGAATTTTTATAGTACAGAAAGAAAGAGAAATTATCGGATTTATTTTCTCAGAATAAAGAAGCCAGCCCTGTTCGTGTCCCCTGAGCGTCCCATCATTTATGTATATTCCTCTCGTATTAAGGGTGAACAATTTTCAAATCTGCGCACTTTAAATATACCGCGAACTTTCATAGAAAAAAAAAAGAAACAAACGAGCTGTAAATAATAATCGATACGTTCGTCGCACGAGAATAAGAGCAACGTAGAGGATCGGGACGCGTCTTTCTTTTAATACAGGATATTCGGTGGTTCTGCGGGAATTGTCGATTTATTCAATAGAATAGGGAAATGAATTTTTGTGTCGTGGATAACTAACGTTGAAAGTAGGACTTATATTGATCTGTCAAACATAAAAAAGCAAGACAAAACCTAGAAAGTTTTGTCGTTTTCGTTCTACGATCACGTCACTTCCCTCGAGGAGATTTAATCAAATAAATGCCTGTAGAATTAGGTACTATCAGCGCGCTTTCTCCTCCCGTTGATTTTCATACATCGACGGCTCCGCGCATCCTAATTTAACTCGCGCGTTTCTGTCCCCGTATATATATTTTTTTCTTTTATCACGACCCGGCTCTCTTTCCCAAAGACTTAAACGAGAAAAAGAAAAGAGTCGAATAATTCCGCGTCGACTCGACGAGGACGTGTGTGACCTAACAATGACAAGTGTATACCCTTTATCGTCGTTACAATATTATCATTACTATTATTGCTGTGAATTATACGAGGTACGGGGCGAAATATTTAACCAATTTGATGTGCCTGTTTGACGACTAATTGTAACGGATACACACCCAGACACACATACATACACACAGGAACACATCCTTGTATGCATATATATATATATATATATGTATGTATGTATATTAGAGGATGACCATTTTTTAACGAGAGATGCAATTGAAAAAACAATTGCACTTTAGTATCGCTCAGATAAATCATTTCTATAACGCCACATGCGTTTTCGAGTTTGCGGGCTTGAATCGCAAGAGAAGGAAATATTACTGAAGAGGATTTGTACCTCGTTATCGGTTTTTATGTGTATATGTACATACATACGTATGCGTATGCTTCCACATATGTATTTGTAGAAGTTGTAAAGAAAATAACGATCCACGTAAAAAAATCAGTTAGGCGCCCCTGACGCGAGTCATCGAGTCATTTTTTTGTTTCTCCTTTCAAACTCGTCGTCGACAATATTCATTTATTCTTACGCATAGTTGAATCATGCACTGGGTTCTTTGGTCATCATATCGTAGTTAAATTATCCCAAAAAAAAATCTTTTGGGTCATTTTTTGGATTTTCAATCGATTGCAGAAACGCTCGAGGTTTTGACGTTTCGTTCGCACTCGTTCCTTGCACGTTTGGTAAAAGTCCATTGGAGTTTTTTTTCCCAATACTCTTTTATGAGATAGTTTCAAGGGATTTTGAGATAGTGAAGAAAAATGTATTTTTCCACGTAAATTTATTTGTAAATCTTGGAGAAATAAAAGTATCGGATAACGACCAGGGGAGAAGTAAATTGTCCTTTGTTTCATCCCATTTTGCGATTAATTTTGTTTCAGGCTCACTTTCAGTTAATGAAAAACAAATGGATATTGAAAAATAAAGTTTGATTCTTTTTTATTTTGTAAATTAATACAATTTGAAAACAGATAAACATTTTGTCTTTCCTGGCGTTATTGAGAATTTTCTATCGCAACTGTGAAGCGTGCAGTGAACAAGCGGGCTCGAAACGCGAAACGAGGATAAATTGCCACTCTTTTTTGAGGCAATGAATTCGAGATGTGCTCTCTTTGACTTGTTAATAATTCCAAAAATAATAATCTTCATTTCTTTGCTTTTTTGCTACCCACCTCGTGTATGAAAAATGGAAAGAAAATCGTTGTCACCGACACAAAAAAAAAGTGAGAATATCGTCCTGCGTGACGAAATTTTGATGAATAATATTCAATGATACATCTAACTTACTAATCGAATATTTTTTCATACCGAGTGAGAAGAATCCATGCACGATTTTCAATGAACAAAGGGAGAGCGATGCTTCGATTGGTCCCCTAAAAAACATATGCGGTAGTGTTTACTTCTCCTTAAATTCAAAGTGTCAAAGAGATAACATATCGTTTGCGATTGTAATTATTGTTTTCAACGAATCGCGAGAGAAGTGAATCCAGTGAGCTCACGGGGAATAGAAAGTATATAATGTTTTTTCGACGAGCTGTACGAAATCCATAGTCACTGGCGAGTCATTGATATGCCCTGAACCATACGTGATACACGTTACGATTTTTACAATTACCGATGAACAAATGTATCCAAGTTGAATATTGAGCTCTAGAAACACTTGTAAAATATCGAAGAGCTGGAAACAACACGATAAACACAAGCGCCCATAGTTATATACATCAAGTAACTATATCGATGGTTCTAGTTGTGATATTTTACACGTATAATAATAGTATATTTAAACCGTAACGTTCGTAACATTTTACGTGTAGTTTATAGAGGGAGAACAAAAAATAGTCACGAGATAGAAGAGGGAGAAGAATTTACCGATGAAACTGGAGTGGGAAAAAAAAGCGTAGGATCCGCGTAATCGAAACGGGGTCATGTTTAGAGTCGTGTAAATAGATTTCTTAACGAAAACAAAAGCGCGAAATGTATATTTGTGTTAGGTTTAGATTTAGTGCCTAAAAATGAATGGTCGGCGAGATCGTGGGTCGTAAAGTAAATTGGAGTGCTAGGCTGATTGGGAATCAGTCGGAAAGAAAACTTTTTAGGAAAACAATAAAGAAAGAAAATATATATACACGATGTAATGTTCTAACGCGAGGATTCGAACGAAGCGAGCGTCGGATCTCGTGTTACAGAATTGATTTTTTCAATGTCGCATGTGTCGGTTCAGAAGTAGTTTGGGCGATGCGTAGCCGTAGAGAAAGAGCGGTCGAGCGATCTAGAGTGGGGATCGATAGTTTTTAGTGAGGTGACAAAAAAAAAGTGAAAAATACAAAACGAGGGAGAGAGAGAGAGAGAAATGAAATATTTTTGAAATCGGTAGAGTTACATATTGGGTTTTGTGATTTATCTGGCTCTGTTCGTCATTGTGATCGCTGATGGAGATTGCTGCCACTTTGACATACCAAATAATAAACAACTTTTCGACATCTTTCTTCTCCGAATACGAGGTTTCCTTTGGGACAAAGAAAGCGCACGAACTTTTCCAGCGACTCCGGAAAATTGTGCGCCAATTATTTGAATTGTAATATATTCGAGTTATCGAAGGAGCAGTAAAAAAAAGTAACGCAAAGACAACACGACTGGTACCTTCTTTTCGATGTTTGAATAAACAAATATTGAGCGGACACTTTTGAGGGCTCGAATTGAAGCGTGCAATTTGTGTCTTTTGTTTTTTTGTTGTCAAAATGGAACTCCGCTGTGCCTGAACAAACGCAGTACGGCGACGGGCCTATCAATTCGCAGCCTCCTCAAACCGATCGAATGTTCGCTGATCGAAGCTATCTCTTCGTTTCGAAGTAGCGTACGGATTATTTGGAAGTTTCGAGACTCTCCTACCGTCCGCTTGCCTCTGTAAATACATGTACAATTAAACTCGATGGGATCAGAGCTGACACACGCGAATAAAACGCGTCTCCCTCTCCGTCACTTTCGATATTTCTTTATTTTTTCTTCGGCTCTTCGTCGAAGTGGCATTTTTATTTGAAAATTGTAACAAACAAAAAAATAGTATATAGAGAAATAGCTTTCGTATGACCGACGATAGGTATAAACGATTACGGGAAAAACTGGACGTAGGCCTCGGGGAGGGAGGGAATTTCAATTAAATCTGTCTGACTGTTCTCAATGTTCTCAATGTTAACTATTACGCTATAGCGACGGTCTGTGCGTTTGAATTAAAAAAGAAAATTAAACGAAAAAGGAAAAACAAAACCTCGTGAAACATAGGCGATTATACGTTTTACAGCATAACAAATATCTGTATGCATAATCTCGCAAGTACGATTGATTCGTTAGAATTTAATACAACTGTACGTGTAAAGATATAGATTACTATTCTTGTAAATTCGTAGTCGCGTTGGGTGGGTGTACTCGTCTAAATGGTTCTCTCTTCATTCTCCCTTCCTTTCGTTTAGTTATATCTTAGAATTCTAGTGGAGTACCTGGTAACGCGCGTATCCAAATATTTTTGCTGAATTGAATGTTCGATTGTAGATTAACGCAAAAAACGACAAAAAAAAAAAAAACGTTAAATTGATACCGTGTAAGTTGTAGTGGACGAAGTAATTGTTCCGAACCATAGATCAAAAAATTCGTGACGTTACGAAACTCGCTCTCGATGTTTAAATAACGAGCACTCCCTCGTGCACTCGCGGAAACATCGGCAAAATTTGCAGAGAAAAAAAAACGATGGACAAATCAATGAGGAAGGGAACGTAGAAACGGAAGAAAAACACGCAAAAACCTATCAATCATTTCCTAGATGCGGAGGGCTGACGGCTTTACGCTGACGTTTTATACGACTTGTAGGTTTAAACCAATTCATCACGACTTAACAGTCCTATACGATTACGTTATAATATATGTATAAACACCGACACCCACTCTCACACACACAAAAACATATATATATATATACACGTGTATATATAAATACAAAAAAAGAAACCTACCGTGCGAATTCGCTTATCGTCACTTCGTGACAAACCTTTTTTTCAAATCATCGTGCCGTTTAATTAATTATGCTTGTCACAATAACTACGTTTATCATTTTTTGTCGTACCGCTATTTTACTGTTGAGCATTATTCCGTCGTATTGATTTTAGTTCAAGGGGATTTCCCTAAAAGAGCATCAAAACTATATCACGATTTTTATCACACGTTCACAAAGTTATCACTGCGCTACATTAACATCCGATTTTTATCTTTCGAGAGAAATGAAAGAATTGTTGAAAACCGTTTTTTCGATACTGGTTCAGATCGAAGTGTTTGTAAAATTCTCAGCATAATTACGTCTCTGTGGGTCATCAAAGCTTTTCTGAGAGATTGCAAAAATATTATTTCGATGTTTCGCATAATATAATTACGATTCGCCACTCAATAAATTTTTCGTCAATATCGAGGGAACGAAAAAAGACTTTTCTAATCGACGTTGCCCAATTAAACAAATTTTCAATACAATTTTTCAACTAATAATTTAACCCGGCGAAGCTTCAAACAAAATCCTTTCCTATCCAATAAATCGTTTTTTAAATAAAAATAAAGAGATACTGATCGTGAAACTTTTTTGGACGAGTCTGACTAAGCGAAACGTTCGAAATTTTCTTTTTCCCCACTCATTGCTCTTTCAACTTCCCATATTCTCAAGTATTACCATTGCATCACTGTAAATCGCATGACACAATTTCTCGTCTCGTTCATCGTACATGAAATTGTAGAATTTCACAACGACTTCGTTTATTTATATATTCCACAGAGAATTAGCAAAATAAATTTACGAAACAAATCTGTAATGAGGGAAAAAAACACGAAAATAAGAAAAAAAAGAATGAGAATGACCAAGACCGGAACGTTTTATTATATATTTTACTCGACGGACAAGCGACAAATTATTTGCAAATCCGACGAAAGTACAAAAGCGTAGTTATAGCTTGGAAATGAAAATAATTTGACCGCGCGTCAGAAAGCGAACGAAATTGGAACGAAAGTAACGCGGAGTGTATCGTCAGCATTGAAAGCGAGAAAGAAAAGCAAAAAAAAATTGTACGAGAATAAGCTTGCGCCGAATATTACACGTGCGAGTGTCCGCAGGATGCGAACGTATAATCGAGCGAGAAATAATCTAGGTTACCAAAATTAATGTTTGTCTCTATCGGCGGGGGTCTTATTATTGTCTTACTATTATTATTATTTTACCATTATATTATGTACTGCGCATATTATTATTATTATTATTATTATTATCATTATTATTATAGTATTAGTGGCATGAGTTCGTGACAAAATTACTTAACCATAATTCATATTTTATTCACACTGACACAGGGGTTTTTTCAAGTCTACTCGATATTTATATTATATATTTTAATGACATGGCCTGATTACATTTATCGTATTAATTGTTATTATTGAAAATATGAAGTGAAAAAAAGGTAATAAAATGATGAAATGATCGGTTCGTGTTGCACATATGGCGACCTATAGCTCACACGGGTATGCGGAAAACGTGTCTCGTGTGGTCGAAGGTAGATCGTCCGGACGTGAAACACGAGTTTTTCTGTAAAATACTGTAGTATAATCAAACACTAAAGACTAATGCTTAAGGTGATCGATAAGGCTTCGGTGTTCGTGATAATTCCGAAGCAGCTATATATATATACACACATACAGACACACTCTCTCGCATACACCTGAAAGATGACGCATAAAAGCAAAGTAACAAACGAAAAAAAAGAGCAAAAAATACAGACGAACGCGCCTTTGATTTTACTGATATGCCAACGTTATAATAAACAATAAACTGAAATGCTCAAATGCCGATCGTGCGTTGATCGGCATTGGAGGCATCATTGAACAACACGCCAATGAAATTTTTCGTTTATTCGTTGTGTAACACCTACGTTTTACCTTGAAACGAAACGTGCTGGTTGGCAAACTTCGTCGTTGAATAACGGATTGATATTCGATCGATCGACTCGTTATCTACGTGTGATACCCTCGTCCGTGTGCGAACGTCCATGTGCCGAGGCCAAACGCGATTCGGCAGGATTACGGTGTCGCTGCCATTTTTTTCGCGATCATCGATAGAGGCAATGTTGAGAACGAAAAAATAACAGAAAAAGGAACGCGGTGTCTCAAATTTGACGCTTGGAGCGACAGCTTTTTGTGAAACTTTCGATGCACCTGAAGAGTGGTCACATGTAAATTTGTTCAACTTTGCGAACGTCGAGTTACAAAAAAAAAAAAATAGCTGTTGCGCAGTACGTCGATTGTCAAATGTATACGAGTTCTATAAGAGGATGAAATATCCCTTTTTTTATGGCCACACGGTATTGCACTGAAGAAACAGTGCGGATAATCAAATCAGTGCACGTCTAATAATACTTCTCTTTTACGAGTTGCATTTAGCAAGAAAGAAGGAGTAACAAGATCGACAATATCTCGCCAAGAACGAGGACGAAAAGTAATTCCTTCTGATTTTCTATTCGTGTCGTCCATTCGTCAATTGATGGATACTGAACGCGAAAGCCGCAGGACTGTTCGGATTTGATGGAAAATATGACGAGTCAGCTAATACATATTTTCCCGTCGTTAAAATATGTTTCAACCTTTTAATTGAAAAAAGAATGTCTGAAAACCAGCTGCGTTACAATTTGAACTTCTGATAAATCATGTTTTTTTGTCATTTCAACAAATTGATACCATACGTAGTACTGAAAATCCGGTGGTACGATTTCCTAAAGATTCGTCACATTTCTTTTTTCGTAAATTTGTCGTTTAGACCTGTAGGAAGACAAGATTAGTCATAAAACGCTTATTCCTGAACTCGAGATAATGGCTTTATTTGGGAAAGCTGATCAGTATTGTTCACAAGCTGTACAACGAATGTAATTGAGAAATGCTGAAAAAAATTTGGACGTACGTGAAGTAATGAAGAAAAAAAGAATGACATCGAAAACAGTTAGCTTCGGCAGAAACTGCAATTAGACTGTGAATCATAAATGGATTCTAGTTTTAGCCTTCGAAAAAAAAGATTTCGACTCGGAATATTTTTCCTCGCGTGAGTATCTACAACAAACGAGTGAATATCAAACTTTTTCAGCACTACAAAATATTTCGACCGATATCTGCTATTTTGTTCTCATCACGCGTGATTTTCGCAAATCGTATAATTTCATTTATTAAACGTGTTTCGACTGGGGGAAAAATCAAAACTGCTCGATCATTAAAAAAAAAGAATTTTTATATCGGAAAGTTTTGGGTGCGGAGGAAGAAAAAAAAACGAACATGCGGTTCGACGATTGCTAACTAGGCTTTTATACGATAGTTACTAACATATCAAATATTTATTTCCACGCTATCTTTCTCACACAAGCCCATCTATATCGGCCAATGGCTTATAAGCCGTAAAAAAAAGGAGACAACATAACTATGTACTTTATAGACTGTCGATGTATCTTTGTACGACTAGCACCTAATTACGCATACTGATAACAATAAGATTAATAACGTTGACAACAACAATAATAACAATAATAATGAACCTGCATAGAAAGCACTAGAAAGAGGGACTCAAAAGTATTATTATGAGGTCTAAATCAGCCAAACAATCAATCACCCACAGATCAATAGGCACTCTCCCTTTGGTATTAAAAAAAAGCAAATTTATTTGGTGGCTGGTAAGATAACGCGTAATCGACTGATCCCTAGCATAATAAAAATGTAAGATACACAAAAAAAAACAGAAAAATAAAAAATACTATATTTGTTCGTAAAAATATCCGCGGCACCGCAGCGCGTCTCGGATTCAGTGGCGTTTTCAAAATATTCGACGTATCATGTCGCGATGATATTCCTAGAGTTCGCGTCTTAATTACTCCTGCCGAATTAAATATTCGCAGCTTTATAAACGTAGGCTCGGAATATCCAATATAAGAGACGTTGCGGTTGCGGACGTGCAAATGAAAGGTTTTGAAGACACACAAGTGGAAATGATGTTCCAAATTGGTTTTAGCGACGTGCACCTTCGTGGACTCTTCGTTCATTTTGATTCCTGTGAGATTTTGAAACGAAACGTACTCGAAAGAGAGTCCGTTGTAACAAAATACGTGACTGAAACATTTATATTATCGCATAGATATGTATGTTACAGTTGAAATACGTTTTGAGCTGGAACACGTTTTTGACAGTAAAAACTAGCTCTTACTGAGCGACTTTGTAGCACTGGAGTTTCTCGTAGTTAACACGCGTTTTAGCAATAAAATTTATTAGTTTCTGGGTTTCTAACGTTTCTGGAAAATTTCGTATTTGCTTATTGAATATCACAAAGTTCCGGTTTATAAACATGAATTCTCAGTTTTTCTAGGAAATCTTACATTTGTTTGGATTTGGAAACGTAACTTCGAGTTTCCTCTAAGTTCGAATTTTTTTTGTTGATAAATTCACATTCAGATTTATTTTGGCCCCTGAATAGTTTGCATTTGCGTTTTAGATAATATATTCTATTCCCCACTAAAAACACTTAATTGGAACGGTCAGTCGGGATTAGTTTCCACTAGGATGAAACGCCTTTTAACTAGAAACGAATTTTGACTTTAACATGTATATTATTTTAGCCGTAATGCATAACGAGCAAACAATATAACAATAGTCTGGGCTGAATTGTGTAAAACAAATCTGAAAAACAAAACGCGAGTTAAACGGCAAGGAATGAACTTGCGAACTAAATATTAATAACGATTGAACGTCGTACAACTCTTGTACCGTACGTAATTGATAAAAGCCAGGGTAAATGTAATATACAAATATATACATACACATATACATACATACATATATGTGTGTGTGAGTGTTTGCGTATATATGTATTATTGTAATATAGTTAATCCGTAGTGAGATTCGACACTTGTTTATGCGTAAATTTATAAGCCTGCGTGCGGGTAAATGAGATACGCCTAATGGCAACGCGATCTATTGTAAATATACATTATTGTAGCAAGTGCGCTGTCATCCCTGGGAGTACGCACGTATTTTTTTGCTACACTGTCAAATACAATAACACACAATATTACTAGTTATTATATACATTAGTATTTCTTATTAAAACGCATACCTCCTCATTTTGTTTGGATTACTAAAAAAATGATAACGCTAACTTCCAATATTCATCTGCCGATTGGGAGGGCTAAGGAGTATTCTTTGTTCCAAATACAATTTTTCCTAATGATTTGGTAATATTTGCTCTTCGATTTTGATAGCACTAATATGCTCGTAATAACGAAAAAACGTAACGACCCAAACAAACTCACTCATCTGTTTAGTTCACTGGTGCCGAGCGTCAAAGTCGAATGAGATTGAAAAACTGAGAATTCATATACGCTAAAAGACACAATTGTAATGGAACTTTGTAAAAAGGTGAGAGGAAGTAAAAAAATGTCTGATAATACGTTCTTTAATGTATAAATTCATGAATGGATGACCGCTTATTTCTTTTCAGTCGATTCCTAAGAAATTAATATTCCAGCATTTATCCCTGAAAGTGTACAAATCGGGGAATCCATTTTTCCATTTAAGTCTCCAAATTTCTCGTTTGTATATTTTGTCTCGAAATTGTAGAGAACGGAGAGCCGGCTCAACTATCAAGTCGACTTATCGAATCGTTCCAAATTGATAGTCACGTGACGACAGCTTATTATAAAAAATCGGTTATAGCAATTATGCCAAGCTACACGAAGGAACTGTCCCTATTGCAATGCAACGATATTTTTTAACCTCTGTTTCATTTGTATCAACCGAAAAAAATTTGCAAATTACGTTTTTCAATTTCTTGAGAATACATAAAATTTCATTTATTGGCACAGTCAGATTCAGACATAAAGTACTTTTTTTTATCAATGGGAAAGAATATTCGGTGCAACGATGTCAATTTCCTGATTACAAGGAACTTGGGATTTTGAAAGATCGTGATCGAAATACAAGGTGATAATACGTTATTTCGTTCCGTTGGTTCGTCGGCTCCCAGGATTGGCCGGACACTCGACTTTTGTGGCCATCGTGCGCAAAAGTAACCTCGATTTTCTATACTCTGTCTTAAATCGGGACACAGATTTTCGGTGGTCCCTCCATGAACAGAAACAAGTTATTTCTCGCTTGCGTAAGTATATCTCGTATTGTACGTAACAAAACGTCGGACCAAATCGTTAATTAGCACCGCTTACCAAAATATCTGGCAATCACGTTTCGAGCTTCTCGCGAACGATTCGCTATGGGTGTGAAAATTGTTCGTGAGAATTCTCTCGGCGTGTATCGATCGGAATATCATTTTCGATGTATCGTTATTCAAAGGCTAGCATAGGCACTCTCCAATACAAATATAAAAGGAAAACTATTAATTCGTTGTCAATTCTCGACTCTTTTAACGAAAAGTAGACGAAAGAGAAAGTCGCGCGGCCCGAGTTGCCTTCAGTGTCAAAAAAAATCACTTACTCGAAGGCACGTAAGATCTCGTTTATCGAAGTAGTGCACTTTAAGATCTTCGAGTATTTGCTGCGCACATGTCTTTTATCGAAAGCATCGTCGACGTATTGAAAAGAGTGCACGAAATCGATACGGTTCGTGCGAGTTATTTGAATGCAGAAGAGAAAAAAAACATCAGCGATGAATAGGTACATCGTTTATTTATCGGGGGGGGGGGGGGGGAAGAAAAATTGTACTATCGACTCCGCAAATTTTCGGCCAACATTGGCCTTTTACTGCGTTCAGTTCTTCAATACGCGAACTGAACTTGGCAATGTAAAAAATATCGAAAAACCTTGTAACCTTACTCCTGAACGGCGTACCAAATTCCTCATACTGTTACAATTAATACGACGAAAACAAAATATATATATACATATAATTATAGATAAGTACGAAGATAATAATTATTGGAAAGAGGGAGAATGTGAAAGAAGAAAACATAAACGATATATATACATATATATATATATATCTACTACTACAAAATAAATGTTGCCTTTTGTCACAATGGTTATAGATGGGAATGAAACAACATTATTAATTATGTACAACTAGTGATTTCAAATTATATCTTATATTGAATATACTATGTACGTCACGGTGACCCGTACCGTGGTCTATAATTACGCGTTCTTCGTATAATTTACCCTTCCCTTGCAAACCTCTAACTTTAATAAAATTGCCTGCAACTCTTGGATTTTCTTTTTCTTTTATTTTCTTTTAACGACTTACGCGTTGCGCCGGAATTTTTTTCTGTTTTATTTTCTTACAAACCATTCAGAATTATTTCAGGCGTTTAGGAGTGAAAACGTCCATTGCGAGATTTCGGTCCACTTCCTATCGACATCAATGCGTGTTTTATGCTTTGAAATAGGTGGAAAAATGGACATTACGCGTGCACTTTTCCGGTCCGGTAGAATTCTGCTACGGTAGAATCGTAGCAGCTATTTTGGTCACCGGAGCAGCTACTTTCGCCGTTACATTGGCAAGTGAGGTTGTCGCGACTGTGACGACGTCGGGTATCGACGAACTTTTCGAACGATCATAAAAAAAGTAAAGCATAAACCCAGCAGACAGCAAGAGGTGCATAGCCAATATTGCAGCCATGAAAATTGGTCGTTTCTTGCCTATAAACAGTAAAAGAAGATAACAATGAAACAGATAATCGAGAGTTGAACATTTCGACAGTGAGGACGTTTGCGGCTTTGGAATGCCATACAAAATATTTTCTACGTTGTTCTTGAATTTTTTAAATTCGAAGTTTACTAATTAATCATGCGAATCGCTGCAGTCGCTTTTGAATGCATTATCGTAAACTAAAAGAACTAACACTGGGCAAGAGAACAAAGTGTATATTTTTTTAAAAACCCAGTAATCCAAACTTCAATATTGTCATTTCAGAGAAATTCTTAATACAATCACGAAGCACGAACCTGTGATTATTGGCATTAAAGACTGCAACAAAACTCCGCCAGAAATGAAGGTCGCTACACCCAGCAGTGACCACTGCAGCCAACTGATTTGTATGGTCCACAAAAATGCGATAGGTACGTAAATGGCCAGCGAGTATCCGTAGAGACAAAGGAGCTCCAACATTCCAGGCGTAGTGTTTGACTGCGATAACAATAATATGTGATTACTATGATGTTGAAGTATGATGAAAGTAGGACTATGAATGCTTCATTCTTTGATGCATCATTCATTTCTGTCTAACACATTCAGATAATGTATAATACAATGTGCTAGCTATGACTTTTGTAGTTGAAAGTATATATCTTTTTTCATAGGCTATATGTAACTTTACGTACATCGATCAACTCATCATCTGTATTGTTAGAGCTGCTCGTCCATCTAAGAGCTCCCCAGAGGAGTAACGGTAGGAGCCAAGCATAAAGAAATATGCATGTAGCGGCATATGACACCAGATGGAAGTCGTATCGCCAATGGAACTTCCCACTGTTAGCAGTTTGGAAGTAGTTGGCGATATTTCCACTCACAGCAATTGAAAATACCAGAGTGACGCAGACCCAAAATGGACCGTACAAATCTGGATTTGGGCGAATTTGGGATATCAGGTAGTTGTCGGACACGTGAGGTATCATTGACCGTTTTAGACGCTGAACAACAACATCTGTATCGACGTTGAAGAATTTTTGGTAATACTCTATCGTCCAGAAACTCCTTGGCTCGTTACCTGGAAAATTCATGTTGAATGATGTTCTGTGATCTTACACATAAGATACTTTGAAAGAATTAACATAGCAGCAGATTTTTCAGAATAGCTGGAAAATGGTAAGACACTATCAATGCGTCAGCCATGCCGATATCAATTATTATTGGTAATTGATTACAGCATTGTACTGCTGGTCACGATTTAATCTGTGATGCAAAACAACATTCACTCGCGTACATTCTACCGGAATGTATATCTCATACGAACACAATTAAATATTGTAATTGTAAATTGTAATGTCATAACCTCACTACTCGTTCGTTTCATTTATCCTCGTAACGATTGAGCTTGGAGAAATTAATGAGATCTTACTATCTTTGACATTTGGTAAATCTGGAAGATCTTCCATCATTCCGATTCCCGTAGAATCATTGCCGAGGTTACCGAAGTTTTGCTGTCGATGAGGAGAATCAACATCAAGCTGAGCCTGTCCTGTTCCTCCCGAACGATTTATCGGTGAAAAGTCTTGAAACGATATGAACTGCGAATCCTCGTTGGACTTTATTCCGATTAAATCACCCTCCATGAGTACAGCGTTATTATCCCAGGGCGACTTCTATTATGTGGCAAAAATGAACTCTCTCAAGCTTTCAGAGATTTGACAAATGTCAGAATTTGTGCCACGCGCACTGAATTTCGGCGGAACACCGATACGCGTGCTAATAAAGACGGAAGATGTATACAATGGTGCAATGCTCGTCGCCATCGTTATTTTGCACGAAAACGGCCGCTCGATGGCGCACCAGTCGTTACGCGACGTCAGCATCAAACGTGAGAGAAAACATATTCGATGTTTGCAGTGCAGCCAGAACAGGTGTAAAACTTACTCTAGGGTCTTACACGTCGGCCGCCCAATCAAAGGAGCGCCTGTACGTGGGCGAACGCCTGTTCGGCGGCTACACTAAACATGGACCCTGAGCACGTACACGTGCGGCCAAGTTGAAACGAAGCTTCGAGGGAAAAAACAATCCGAGCACAACTCGCGAGTGACGTCACACGACGGCACGGGCGCGACTTTTAAATTATTCCAATGCTTATTCAGCTTATTTAGCTGATTAAAGCATACAAAAAATGTATCGCGCACTCTGTTCTCTTATTCTATTAATTTGTACGTTTATTTAAATATAACAACAAATATAAATTACAACTTGTTTATCTTGTAAAAAATTATTTGCACTTTACTCGCACCCGTCCCTATGCTATGCCTATGCAGTCCCATGCCTAAATTGTAATTCATAAAGGTAAGCGGAAATATATTTATATTGGTATCATTATATTCATTCTTCAAGCGACAAAGAATTACACGCAAAAACAAGTCAATCGTCTATCCGGCCGCGAATAGCAAGTACCGAAAAGTGCGTGTATATTACAAGAGATCTGATTTTCCTGAAAGAACGAAAAAATCGGCGGTCTTTTTAAGCAGGAAAAAAACCCCAGAAATTGCGAAAAAATCTCTAAAAACCGCGAAAAAGAATGCGAACTTACAAGATGCGAAAAGCAAGTCAATCATCCATCCGGCCGCGCATAGTATGTACGAGAAAGTGCACAAACTACAATAGTGAGCGAACGGTTATCTTCGTAGCGTTCCTGACTACGGTGCGAGATGTATGAGATCGGTTCCATGGTTGGTTACTTTTTTTTTATCATTATTACTATTAAATCTTACTTGATTAATTATTTTGAGCAATTATCGTCATTATTTTTCGTGGTTACCTTTTAGTGTCAACAAATTTAGAGCGCACTCTGACCGCTTGTTTTATTAGTTAGTACGCTAATTAAAATATAATAACAAATCTAAATTACGACTTTTTTAAGTACTAAAAAATTATTTGCGCTGGACTCGCATCCGTTCCGATGCCAAATAAACTGTAATTCGTAAAAGTAAGCGGGAAATTATTTATATTTGTATTATTATTATATGAATTATTGTACTTTCATCAAGCGATAAAGCATTATCCCCAAAAGTGAATTCATCTGGCCACGAATGCTAAGTACGAAATAGGGCACTTACAATACAAGTGATAAGATGGTCCTGTTGGTAGCGTTCATGTCTATGGTTCGCCAGGGCCTGGGATCGCCTCCCGCGTACCGGACTTTTTTTTTACTTTTAATTATTTTTTTTGTATGGGGAGAATTGGTTATTTGTGGAACACTACGTCGATAGTGAGTCCTTATATTTGTATTATTATTATGTGAATTATCGTATTTTCATCAATCGATAAAGCATTATCTTCAATACTAGGCGAA
>JAPYZI010001493.1:0-31706 GCA_030523105.1 Ophioninae sp. A BG-2022a
GGGCTACAGGGAGCGGAAGGAAGAGAGGGCAAAGGTAACGTAGGGTTTGCCTCGGGAGGTTGAAGGTTAACAGGCGTATCGAGCAAAAAAAAAAATGTAGCTCCCCCTCGTTTTTTGCTTCTTTTCCCGGTGCCTCCATGTTCTTCGACTGCTGTCTGCGTACCGACAGACACAAGGGAGAATTTTCGTTGATGCGAGCATCACAGAGGGAGCTTTTTCTACCCCTTTCTTTTTTTTTATTTGCTCTTTTTCCACTGTTTCTACCTCTCTTCGCCTCACCTACTCTCGCTCTTTCTCCCGCTTCGTGCTTTAATCCTCTCGCGATTCCTTCTTTTTTTTCACGAAACGCAGCGCGTGTATTTTCCCACGCGGCTGATGCCCCATCTTTGTGTTTCACGCTAACTGTAACGCGCCATTTTCTCCCTCCCCCCCCCCTCCACTCCTGTTTCTCTTTCACCGTCCTTCCTCTAGCCCTTTCGCTCTGTTGTCTTATCTACGTTTTATTTTATATTTTTCTCTGCGGTATCGAGACGTCACAAAAAAAAAAATCATATTTCTCACATCCGATTCTCGTCCCCTAAGCAGTATATGTTTTCTACCCCTTTTCCATCCTCGCCTCAAGCTCATCCCCTCGTTCGAGTTCAAAAGTACATTCGGTCCAATTACAAAGTTTCGTTTGTCTCTTCCAGCGTTGTTTTGCGAAGCTCCGCGACGGAGACAGAGCCCGTACACACTTTCATTTGTTCTCGCAACAAGCAGCCCTCCCCACCACTCGGCGCTCTCGCTCCACCGCTCACTCTCGCGGTGGCGTCCCCGAATTAAAACGGTACGGGAACGCCGGTCCCTCTTCTTTGCCGTTCATGTTCTGCATCATCGTTCTTCAAGACCGATTGTTTTTTTTTCTTTTCGTTCTTCAACGTACACTGCTCCCCTTATTGTTTCGGAAAATACGCCTGTTTACTCTTCGAATTAATAAATCTCGCTTGCCTTTCTGTTTCAGAACATGGATGTCGCAAAAGCTTCGGAACGTCTTCTCAAACTCGCGGTAAGTATGACACCTTTTGTCTCTTCGTTTGTTCCGTGTCGATTTTTTTTTTCTTTTCGAAATCCAATTTTTTTCTTCCACTCTGTACGCGTAATTCGGGTCAAGTGTGCGCACTTCCCAATTTGAAGAGTTGACAAGCCTTGAAGATAAAGGTTAGAATAATAAAAGCGTTCTAGCCAGGTAGGGTATTTACCCACCTAATGAGTAAATTAAGGATCTTTACGGAAAGCTTTCACAGTTAGTTAAGAAAAAGATTGAACAACAATCAGAATGGGTCAAGTGACCTGTGTTGTTAGGTAATTATACCCTCGTTGAGAATATGAGCGCATTTCTTTTTTTATTACAAATATAAAATACAACTTAAACACCCGCCTGAACAAGCAATAAATCTTTCCAAAAACTCTGAATAATCACGAATTAAAGTATGCAAGACAAGATCTGGAAGTAATTAGAGATTAATCAAGCTTTGACATGGACTTCTTCAATAAACGCATCATTAATCAATATAGGACGAATTTATAATAAATTTGTGAATATAGATAGTATCAGTGATCAAAGTTTTTATTGATTATGAAATTGAGATGATTTCCTGGCACATATACAATTAACTCACCTAAATGTGAGTGGCAAAAAAAGCTATTTGGGAATCGTTTATTTTCATTATTTGGGATCGTTGTTTTTTTTATTTGTAAAAATACGAACTGTACACAACGCGTTGCCTGTGATCGTCCAAATGAATTCTGCATTCGGGTATGTGTAACTTGCTTCAGTAACGCGCCAATGGCTCTCGGTTTATTCGGAGATAATGAGGATGCTTA
Organism: Ophioninae sp. A BG-2022a; assembly: GCA_030523105.1. Lineage (NCBI taxonomy): Eukaryota > Metazoa > Arthropoda > Insecta > Hymenoptera > Ichneumonidae > Ophioninae sp. A BG-2022a. The sequence goes on from JAPYZI010001493.1 coordinate 1,864, forward strand.
TATTTACTCCCAATGGTCGGTTATCCTGACTGACTCCTTATTTCATAATTATGGGTCTTAAGAAATATCATCAGAGAGACAGGAGCCCGCGAATGGTTATACTTTTGGATAATCAAAGTTGTTTACTTGGATCGAAAATGCAAGATAATTCGCATGTGTTTTATTCATTTTGGTATTTGAACGATTTCAAAGGGCACGTGAATACAAAAATACAAAACTAGACAATAAAAGCAGCTTTTTCTGAACTCATAAGACTGACCAGAATAGACTGACTGAATACAACCAATAAATCCATCCATATAAATTCACCTATCGAAATTAGGATGGTGCCCCATTTATTTATAATCACCCGAAAATTTTTTACGCCAACAAATGATTCTTTTCAATAAAGTTTTGTAACGACTCTACATCGGTATCCCTTTCCATGCGGAAAATTGAAACTTCGAAACGTATCCAAATCTAGGACATACTTCGCACACTGCTTCCGACCTTTGAGACATTTTTCCTTGCTCGCGTTTACATAACCTCCAATTCCGTCGCCACGATTGTGCAATTAATTCTGACCTCTCGTAACCTTTAATGACCTTTACAGAGGCACCTAACTTGCTCGGACCAAGCGTGTCGTAATTTCTTTCCGTCGTCAACTTTTTCCCTGCTTCGTGAAATACGAGAGTCTTTTTTTCACCCCTAGGCCTAGTAAGGAAGGGGGCACTGCAAAACTTTTCTCTTTTACCCTGCAAAGAGAGTTTTGATGAGCTCACCGGAGTCGCCCGGAAAATCGAATTTCCTCATTCGAGTTCCGCTTCGACAAATGTTTTCTTGGCAATCGACTCGAGTCAGAAAGCAAGAAAAACGCCACTTCTTTTCTTTTTTTTTTTTGCTTGAGTCCGACTTTTCCTGCGTAGCAAGCTTTAAGGGTGCTTTCAGTGCTGCGCTTTATACGTAATGTCTCGTTGCTTGCACTCTCTAAGGGCACATTGACGAGCCTGCTTAAGCTTTGGACTCAATCAACAGATCGATTCTACATTTCTTTTTTCTCGTAAATGTTATTGATAAAAAAGTTGAGTTTCATAAATAATCCGTAAATGATCCATAATATTACCAAATGAGATTTTTTTTACATTAAAATATACAACTCTTTAACAAAGCATTTTAAAATATTATATATTTAAAGTATTTAGTTATATTACTCTGTAACAGAGCATTTTAAAAAAACTGCAGATGTTGCTGACCATTCTGACAACTACAGTGATCCGAAATAAAAAAATTTGTTGAAGTACTTTTGATGTAACGATAAAACTCTTATATAGCTGTGTACTTTTACGAAATTTAAAAAACTACGAAAATTGAACGTTGTAGAAAGAAATTCGACTTTAAACCTAATCAAACCCAAACACTTTTGATAATCTATTATTATTAGCTGGGCAAACATGATAATAGAATAAAGAAACTAAAACATTGAAGAAGAAAAATTTTGCATCAGAACTCGATCAGTTTTTTTAATTTATACAAAATTTTCAAATTAGCAACGAGACTCTACATTGCATGATAAAAAATTGGAATTTCGTCAATAAAAGCTCATGCTGAAGAAGCACTCCGTTAAATTTAAATAAATTTTGTTTCAACCTCGAGGTACTTCAAAATTTCGGATCTTGTAACCACAATTCGTGACTCCTGAAATTAGGATTTCTGATGCGAATTAGAAATTGAATTTTTTTTTTAATTCCAAAAAAAATTGTTTTCGCCTCGAGCATAGAATTTATTCGTAGTATACACCCAATTAAAAGTATACAAGAAAATTGAAAACATTTCAATGCAACAATGTATTATAGCCGATTTTTAAATGGATTTTATCATCAACTATTAAAGACATTACTCAACATTTAATCAATTAATTAATTAATGCAAAACACTTTTATGAACTAATCAATGATTATTAAAAATTGTATTGATTAATTAGATTATTTTATCATTACCTATTTAACGTAATTACTTAATCAACTGATCAATTATTAAAAAACATTTGTATCAACGAACTAATCATCACTTTTACATTTACTCCTGTTTCCTTCGAATGAAGAATAGATCGCGAGTTTTGATGTTGGGAAAGTCGAAAGGGCGATCGCCTGGAACTCACTCTTGCTTCACGTTACGTAACAAAGCGCGTTATCTCGACTTTTCGTAGCCTCGATTATATCCGCTGAATTCGATCAATGACCCGATCACATGAGTTATATTGAATTTATGAATATTGGATTATCCGCACGGACGCGAACGAAATCCATATGCGCTAGAGGTGCAGTCCCGCAGATAATCGAGAATTCGTCGTTGAAAGTTTTGCATGAATGGAAAACGGTGGCGGGGATGAAGAAGCGGGAAAATTTAAGTAGTCGTACTATTATCTCGCAAATGTTCAATAAACAAAACAATCGGAAATCGGGCACCTCATTAAATTAACGTGAACGAGCATTTCGACCTTCATAAATTTATCTATACGCCTTTTTATCACTCCTATGTTCGAAGGCATTTATTTTTTTGTTTTTAATAAAAATTTCACAATTTGCCCCGATCGTTAAACTTTTCCACGAATTCGTTGAAACAAATAACGTTTAGGGAAAGTTTTCTCTAATTTCTTCTTAGCGAAAGTATTCGTGATAATCATAATAATTCGAAAGGCGATCCTCGTGTTTGCAACTTTCAAGAAGGATAAGGAAATACGTAATGATATCATTCCCATGTAATCCTTCTGCGAAGTTTACGATCAGGGCATGATACTGCCGGCCTTTTTTCCCTTTATTCTATTTAGCCCCATAATCCCTCGTCCTATCTCGAATAATCTTCAGTCTCTCAGCACTGGGGAAAATCCTTCCATTTTTCTCCTGCTCTGGGATAAGTACGCAATTACGGACACCCTTTGTGCTGTTATATAATTCAGGCTTGGGTATTCGTCAGGGGTTGGTGATCTTGCATGGAGGTATTCATGTTTATTCTTGTCCCCTCTTTGAGCAAACGTCGACTGATTGGATTACGGTACAGTTTCGTATTCCGGAGATACTACCGTTAGCAAATGAGAGTAATCAATTTTATATGATTATTATATGTCCTAGTGTGAATTCGGAAGTATCGTGACATTTAGTTATACATTTTTCAATCCTCGGTGGTCACCCGAGTTCAAATTGGCCCAAAGCACAACTTTAATGTAGAATTAATGTGCGGCACGTACGAAGTGTGTATCTGCGTCAATTGTAGTGGAGAATAATAAATTGTGTATATATAAATATACAATTTTGTATAGGTACACAATTATTCATACCTTTTTTAAAATTAATTTTTATAACAAATCGTTCATTTTTCCATATTATTATACTTTGATATTTATGATATCTGAAGAGTACCACCTTAAAATTTTCTGAAAATTCTAAAAATTGCCAGAGTTATGATTTTGTTAGATAAACAAGTAGTTTCTTTTTTACGCATTGCTTCGTTGCCGAATTTTTTCGCCATTTTGGAAATTGGATAAACAAATTTTCGCGTGATATTGTTATTTGGAAAGGTTCGAACTAATATCCTGAATTTTTACGCGTCGTTCGGAACGATACTGTCGACGCGGCAATCCTTTGAACGTGATTGGGGTCATCCTGACCCCGTCTGATCAGACCACGGCGAGTTCATTTTAATAACTTTTATACACATGATTTTTTTCAGTCAAATTTAAACTTTCTTAAAACACTAACTGAAATTAACCTGCCATCTTCATTTTGTATTATTCAGTACTCTTATTTTTACTGATTACCGATTTTATTTTTTATTGATTTACTGATTACTGATTATTTTCACTGGTTACTGATTTCCTGAAGTCTGATTATTCAGTACTCTAATTTTAACTGATTACTGATTATTTTAACTGATTACTGATTTTCTGAAGTCTGATTAGTCAGTACTCTTACTGTACTGAATAATCTAAAAAAACGAAACATCTGAATAGACACGAAAAAGACAACAACAAAAAATACAAACAACTCCATCGTACCCATTTGAAATCGTGAGCACTGTTCGCCAGCAAGCAGCAAAATTGGAGGAGTGTGGGTATCGAATGCTTGATATGCTCGTATGAGCTAAAACAATAAACTATTAAATTCAATATCTCGAAAACTATGACTAGTAGCCAAAAATCCTTTCGAGGATTTTCTTAGAATACTAGAATGAAGGTCTGTACAAAATTTCAGCTGAATCGGTGGGCCGAGGTTTTTTTTGTAACCTTACTCAAAAATTTGAAAATGGAATATCTCGAAAACTATCCCGAGCCGCTGAAAATCCTTTTAGGAATTGTCTTAAAATATTAATCGAGATCGCTGTATAAAATTTCCACTTGATCTGTGGGGTGGAGTTTTCGGAACTTTACCCAAGGAATGAAGTCAGGTTTACTAATAAAAATTTTGTTGTCAGTTTTGATAATCACTTGAACGATTCTTTTTATATCTCGCTTATTTTATCTTCGAAAGTAAAACATTTTTTGACGATATAATTGTTTAAAAAATGATTTTCAATGTACAGATTTACTTTTGGAGTAATGATGAATTCGTAAATAAAATGCTACTTTAACTGATCGTCGCATCCATCACTATCTGGTACACGAGAAAATGTCTCTCACAGAAAACGTTCCTCTCCATGTCCAATATGCTCGCGTCAACAAAGATTGCGAGAAGGGAAATGGAACGGGAAAGCGCGAAGAAAAACTTGTCGGGTGAAGGATCTAACTTTTTTGTCATGTGTGGTGAACGTTTAGCGCAAGAATGATAGCGTCTTCTTTGTCCATTCTTATTTCACCTTCTGCTCCCGTTGTCTTATTTGGCAACCAAAAGATTCAAGGTGTCTTTCGTCACGAAAACCCGGAAAACTTTCGTTTTTTTTTTAATTTTTGTGTGGCGGAGGATCAACATTTCCAATGGATAAATTTTTAAAGACAAATATTTTAAAATGAAAGAATTATCAGTCAGAAATAATAAAGGTTGATTTATTCGAAATTTTTCCCTTCGGTGGATGATGAAACCGAATAATTATTTCATTAAATGAGAAATCAAATTTAACGGAGCTTTATTTTGTGCTGTATATTGCGCAATACGTGGAGGTTCTCATCAATAAGCTTCAATCGTTAATTACTCAAACACGAAAATTCGTAGAATTCTAAAAAAGGTGACAATTTTGCGTCAACTTAATTATAAATCAACCGTATACCTATTAGATAGACGGTCGCCCATTCCACATTTTTGTTTGGACCACCAAGTCCTCGAAACTTTACTCTAAAAAATATCTATATGACAGTACCTGAACAAGCTTTGATCCAATAAAACAATAATTATTCAGGATCGAATCCCAAAGACGAAAGAAATCCTCAAATTTGAATAACACCTTTTCCCTCAAGAATCAAATATCTGCGGATGGAAAGTTCAAAAAAACTTGATTGATTCCTACGTTTCGGATATGGCATGACCCATCCGGTTTTCCAATCCCCAATTGATCAGGGCTATTCGTCGATTGAACATTAGCAAGAATTTCTTGGTAAAGGTCGCAATCGGTATACGTGGCAGTTCGAACGTTGGAATGAAAGATCAATAAGCGGTTGAGCTTCCAATTTGGAAATAAGACTCGCTTGGGAGTTGGTCGGGATGAGAAAACATGACCGCGGGCGGCCGCAAAGGGACTGGTGAAAAGCTTCGGAACAGTGGAATTTGTAGAATGTAACGCAACGAAGAAGACGCCTGAGGGCGCAGAGACTTGACCGCAAAACCTTTGTGTTTGCAACATTATTAAGTCCTTTGCGGCGAGTACGTCGCAGAGAGAGAGAGAGAGAGAGAGCGGAAGAAAAGGAAGGTGGGGGGGGTTGTTCTATAAGGGGTGATAGAGAAGTTAAGGGGGAACCGCGGCAAAGGGATGGCGGAAGTGACGTCAAGAGATTGTCGGTTGCCTGAGAATGCGGCATGCTTTCCTCTGTACGGTTGTCGCTGTCGTTGGTTGAGGGGTCGCCTAGAATCTGAGATTCTCAGTCCAAATGGAGACGTAGAGGGAGAAGAGAAAAAGAGTAAGAATGGATGATGGGAGAAAAGGGCAAGGAGGGTTGGAGGCTTGGTGGAAAACGAGTCGTATGAAAGGGCGAGAAAGCGCAAAGAGAAAGAAGGTGAAAGGTATTCGTCGAACTGGAGAACAAACTGAAACGGAATAACTTTCGAATTCCTGATCTTGGAGGAAGATGAGCCTGATCCCTCACTTTCTTCCTCTTTTCTTCTGTCCTTATCTTCCTTCCTCCCTCCATCTTCTTCTTCTTCTCTCTCTCTCTCTCTCTCTCTGCCAATTCTCAGCTCTTTCCAGAGGTCCGGAATTTCTCTCCTCTCTCTATCTTCTCTCTTCCTCTCCCTCACTCATTCCTTTCACCACCTATCTTTTACTCCTCCATCCGCTCTCTTTTGCTCCCAGCATTTTCCAGCAACTCTTGCTCGCTCCTCCCTCTGGCCAGCTTCGCACTCCATCGCTTGCCTAGCTAGCTCCTTCGATCTCACTTGAACTCACCCTTTCTCTACCACCGAACATCCCTCCCGTAAAACTTCTTTCCGCACCGGATGTTTCGTTCCTCATTCCCCTGCGAAACGGAAGCTCCGTACTCTTTCTCTCGCTGCTTCGCCTTTCTACCCCCTTGTTTTCACTTCTCGTACTCCTCTGCTTGTCTTACTTTTTTTTCGTCCAACCCCTTTCGCAGCCTCTCTTACCTGTATATCTCTTTCTCTCGCCATACACACGGTGTGTCCTCCAAGTTTGAGAACTCAAAGGAGAACTCCAACCCTCCCCCCCCCGCCCACCTTTCTCCCTCAGAAACCCCCCTGGCCCACCGAACCAAAATTACGTTTACCCACTCTCTACCTAAAGAGACACTCCGTCTTTCAACTTCCCCTCGTTCTTTCCGCCTGTAACAATTACCGAGAAACGGACACTGCCTTGCGCAACTTCCGGTAGCCGTTTGGCACAAGGGGCGAAAATTAATTGAGTACGATTGTTCATTGTCAAGCCCCGCGTGTACGAACGACGACCGACTTTCATTTCCTTGCCACTTTCGTTTTCGTTTTTTTTTTCCTTTCTTCGAGGTGGTAATGAGACTCGGACAGTTGGGTAGTTTTTTTTTCTTTTCATCCGATTCTTGACGATTTTGGGTCCGGGAGTTGAAGGCTTCGGGTGATGGATGATTTAGGGGAACTCGGAGTGAAACGATAAGGAGTGTGCACATAAAGCTGGGTGGAAGAATCAGATAACTGGATGGATCGTCGTATTACTGGAATCAGACAACTGGACGGACTGTTATACTACTGGATGACCCGCCGGGCAATACGTTAGTCCAAAATGGAAAACTCATAGATTTACACATATAGATTGTGCCGTACATTCTTAGATCAACAGATAGGATATTTAATTATAAAACAATACTTAGGAATGTTAGTTTTCCACTTTTAATAATAATGAAAGTCAAATTCGATGATATTAGCATGCAGTTAATTGAGGTTGTTTCAATGACTGTGACTTTGTTTCAACTGGACGACGCAATGAATTCTCAATTTTTGAATTTAATTAACGCGTTTAAATTATCTCATTATCATCAATTCCGAATTCCTCAAATTCCAAATACATCAAAATTTTCATCAGACTTTGAGTAATGTATTACCTAAAAATAAATATATATCATGTGCAATGTAGGAGCTCAAAAAGTATTATTTTTCAGAAATAGGATTTAAATGAGCTTTATCGAAATACTATCACTCCCGAAATCGAAATAACTCCCGATGTGAGATTTACTTCCTTTTGTCTGTTTTTAACCTTTTCTGCCTATTATCCATGGTGTCTCATTTTTTTTAGATTCCTAATCATCTGATGTGGCTGTGCTTCTTTTACCTGACCTTCCATTCATATCTGAATCTTATGGGGGAACTTTTGCATTTTGCCGATCGAAATTTTTACCAAGACTGGTGGAATGCGAACAATATCGATACGTTCTGGAGGACATGGAACACACCTGTTCATCGATGGGCAGTCAGGTAATACGGAAAGGAAGAAATTATATAAATATCAATTATTTATCATATTTATACAAATAACAATGTTGGTTAAGTCCAGGGTAATCTGGTTGTGTTAACTTTGAGGACTTATTGTTCATGATGATGATGATGATGATGATGATGATGATGATGATGATGATGATGATGATGATGATGATGATGATGATGATGATGATGGTGATGATGGTGATGATGATGATGATATCCATTTATTATACGGTAGTCGTGACTTTCGGATAAAAGAAAAAATCACAATTTAATAAAATTAATTGTTTTTTTTTCTTTTATTATTATGTTATGTTCAATTGGAAACTTGAACATAATAATAAGTAAAAATAATACAATAGTAATAATAATTATATTGAAGGTAAATAATTATATTGAAGCTTTCGTCAAATTAAAAAAAATGCTTGGTTACATTACGAAGGGTCGATGCAAGGTCCGGAAGTTAACAACGTCCATATTTTAAGGAATTGTTAACTTTTCTTAAAACAAATATTTTGCGAAATAAATGTAAAATTTGGTACTTTAGACAACGAGCTAATTGACACTTTTTTAAAATAGTGTCAATTAGCGGATTCTGGATTATCATACAGTCTTAGAAATCTGATATAAATCACTTATCATCATCTACGGAATCGGATATCTCTTCCGTGTTATCTTTTCTAGAAGTGGTTAGAAAAATACGATCATACTTCTTCTTTCATGAAATTATAAAAAAATTATAGAATTATGAGCGACAAATACAGAAAATTCTTGATTGTAAAAAACGTATGTAAAAGTGGTAAAAATCAGCATCAAAATGTCTAAATTCATTTTAGCTATGTAAAGTCCGAGATAAAATCCCCATCTAACTGACAGTTTTTCAGAATCGATGATTTTTTCAAATTTTTCAATAGTTTTTTTTACAAACTGAATTTAACACTTAAAATTACAAAGACGGGTATAAAAAATAATGCTTTATAAGCCGTGGCTGTCCACGCGTATCGCACGAATCTCTAACTCTTTTGTTTTTCAAAGGGCTCAGCAAAAACATTATTTATGTTCCTCAGCAGTTAGCTTAGTATGACTTCTCAAAAATTAAGATTAAGGTACCTGACCCATATAGGGCCCACCTTATTTGTTTTTAAGTACACAAAAAAACTATGAACGTTGAAACAAAACAAAAACGTTTATTCCCTCCTTTATTTAATAATCAACGTATAAATAATAATTTTGGTTCAGAAAACAATGTTCACTATTAACTATAAGCTTTTTAAAAAAAAAAGCGTTTTCTGGGCCCTATTCAGACCACTGTTCCTAATAAGGCCATAATCGTTGTAACTGCGTACGAAAAAAATTAAAAAAAATATATAATCTTCAATTTTAAACTTAAATTTTGATAACACCATGTATAGTACTGATAAACCGCTATATATAATGAGAATAAAAAATCACTAAGTAATATTGACAAAATTTTGTGTTTTCGAAAGTACGTCGAAATTGAATGATTTTGGGTTGGCTACAGCTCGGCGGTTGCTATGGCAATTACGGTAATTCAAAGTTAGACACTCGACGATGAGAGCTCAATCCGTTTGACCTTGTAGTTTTGGATATTTAGAACTTTATTAGGGACTGGGTCTTTCATAGGTCAGGCGCCTCATGCACCGTCTTGTGATTTTTGGAATTCTCATTGACTTTTGGATTTGCGACGTCTCACAAATTTTGAAACGAACATGAAATAAAGCGAGCAATTCGGGGAAAGCCGAAGCAACTTGGTAGTCCCATATAAGTCTGCGCAAGAGAGGCGATACATCGAAGCCGATAAAATCATCGGGATAGACAATTCGATCTTCGTATCTTTGTTCCCAAAGTAAAACCTGTGCCAAACTTATCTGTTTCGCTGGTGCACGGAGACATCACAATCGATACGATTCGTGTCTGTCATTGAACGTATGGCCTCGCGAGGAAATTCAGAGTGACAGTGGTTCCCTTTTCCTATTGGAGGAAAGAAGGATGTTGCGAATTCCAAAAGTAGACTCAATCGGTAACCTAAAAAATTGATTTAAAAAGGCAAGAAGATTTAAGATCAACATCCAACACCAAAGCTCGGGTCACTTGGGATTAAATAATCATATGATGCAATCAATCATTTTTTATAACATTATTTTTCTTTATAATTTTCGATAAAATAACATTATTTTTTTCTTTATAATTTTCGATAAAATTATTTTTTTATTTATTATTTTTTATAAAATTATTTTTATTTATTATATTGGTACAAAATTATTTTTACAAGCAATAATTTAGAATACATATTTTTAAATAATACGACAAAAATTGTATGATTAATGAAGGTATTTATAATTTAGTACAGAATACCAAAACAGGAAGTTTTCAGAATGTTCTTCATTTCGACCATTCGTTTGCTCTGAAACAAAAGTTTAAAAAATTCTTTAAATAAGTAATATTAGTAAAGATATTTTTGTTATCATGTTTGAATCATGATGAAGAAACTTTTGGATTTTCTTCCAATCGTTTGGGGGATTTTATATAATTATTGTTAATACCTGATAAAACAAAAAATAATTTTGATCAAGGTTTATCTACTGAAAACGCTATACTATATTATATTGAATAAATAAAGCAAATTTCGAATCGATCGATTCTGTCGATGTGGAAAAATTGTGAATGCCCTTTTAAAAAAATATATATGCAAGAAAAATACGTAGTTTTACTAGCAGCTCTATCGTTATAACCATAAAGTCACAATTAATCTGTAATTTCTGTACCATGTGCTGTCTCAATTGCTGAACAATTTATTTATTTTTTCACGATACACCAACTACTTAATAAAAATTTTCGAAGAGCTAAGAGATTTGTTTTTTTTTATGCAGGAGTTAATATAACAACCAATTTTAATATAACCATGACTACGTTTGCTGTAAACTATGACACAGTGAATAGGCTATAGTTAAATTTTCGATAAATATTAACAAACAAGAGTATACATCATTTAGAGTAGTATATTTAAATTTACGTTTACCATCGTGTTCCTCGTTCATGTTATTACATACTTTTCCGATTTTTCTTTTTTCATCATGCAAATGCAATTTCTCGAAGGTTCTCGCAAAGTGCAAGAATCCGTTAATAGCGTTTCCTTTCAGCAGAGGAAATATGTTTTCCTCAGTTTCCCGTTGGCTTCACTTTCGGACATGTAAAAGCTGTTTTTTTTTTTACCATTTTGTTGCTCCCAGCATGCCTTTTTTTTATTCTAGGTGCAAAAACCTATTCAAAATGGATTTCTTCAGTTTCTTTTTTCCGGTTCTTCTCCTCCAACAAATTATATCCCATAGAGAGTACTTTCCCGATTTCACTCGTTCCATCGTAGGATTCCGGGAGTGACGACTCCACCACCTGAACCTATATTTTGTTTTCTCTCTCCTGGTAAATGCCCATCATGCTTCCCTCACATTTTCTCCCATTCAAGCTCTTCCATACGTATGTACATGTATATGTATAATCCTCGGGAGCCAGAAGACTCTTCCTCGCAGCGGTGTCAAGCGAAAATAGACGAAGGAGAACGGGAATAGTAGGAAGGAGAAGCTTGAAGGAGTAAGGAAGAAAAAGATGGTCCTGAAGAGCGTGCTTCTCCTGAATGGTTTGCCTCGCATAGAAAGTCTCCCATCATGCACAGATGAGACTGTGTGGGAGATAAAGATAGGAAAAACGAAGAAAGGGAGGGGGTAGAAGAGAGAGAGAGAGAGATGATAATGATGATGATAAAATTTATTATTCTCCGGTACAAGCCGTCGAGCAAAGGAGGAGTGTAATTTACAGAAAGACAATGAGAAAAGAAAACAAATTATACAAATCAAAAAGAATGAATATAAGGGAGGAAAATAATTATAGAATAATTATGAAATAATTATACGATAATTGTAAAATACATAAACTATAGAAACCAAGGAGAAAAGTTGTACGAATCGAAATATAGAAATGAACGTAGAAAACATAAAAAATATTAACTCTTCGAGTGGACACTTCTGCCACCAATCTATAAGTGTATATTGGCTCAATCTGAGTCATGACGTTTTTCAAATTGATGTATTTCGGTAAAAACGAATTTTTTGTTTTTTTTTGTTAGAGACGTTTTTTTTGTAGTAAATGATCCATATTTTATAACCCTAAATTTATTTTTCAACAAAAACGAAATTTAAATGCTAAAACATTTGGGCATGCGTTGAAAAATACATACTTATACGAAAAAAACTTTATGGGTTCAAAACGACCATTTATACTTTGAAATAATATATAAATTGCGATAACAATGAAGAATAAATAATTGCATAGAATAAACAAGAGAATTCGCCATAAAAAAAAATATAGAAATGAGAATACAGCAAAACATAAACAAAGAGTAAATTTACTTACGAAGTTTGGGCTTGAAACTGAAGGTCAAACTAAACTTACACAATTTAAGGGTAAGAGAAAAAGAGGAATAGAGAGAAAGAGAAAACGGACAAAGAACGAGAAATCAAAAGAAACAGAGAAAGAGAACAGAGTAGAAAGATGGAAAGCGTATTTTGGTGGTGAACGTATCTTGATTCACAAAAACCTATGATCGCTCTCAAGTACTCGTTTTTCTCGTTCTGCACCTTTCCCCCTTCCATCTCTCCATCTCTTCACTATCCGCTTTTCCCGCTACATTTTCACCAACTTTTTCTTTTTCCGTGGGCTTTCTGAATTTTTCTCTACTCTCCATTTCCTCGTACCCAACTTCTCACTCGTCCTTATCCAGCCTCCCCTTTTACTCTCCTGTATTTTCTTGTCTTCGTTCTCATTTCATAATCTCGTTCTTACCAATTCCCTACGGATATCACCACTACGTTTGGGTTTTCGCGCCAGCCCCAACTTCGTTTACGAGTGCCCGCTTTAAGGGGATTTAATTACATTTTTCGCGGGAGTCGCCAGCAACTCTCAAGCGTAGGGAGCTTACAATGACACGGAGTTACCACCCTTTCCGAAGCACCAGCACCAGCAACGGCTCCAATGTTATCCATGAATGGGTGAGCGAGACCGTACAGTTGAAAATCCAGTGAAAAGGAAAACTACACCGTGAGCAACTTTGCGAGGAATATACATGTATGGCCGAATCTTTAGAGAGCCGACAAACTTCTGGACCCTATCATTTTGGGAGGTCCTTAATACTTGCGCATGCGTGCAAACATGCCAAGACGAGGCGTTAATATTTATAGAATTTTTGATTAAGTGATTAAGGTGCTTATGCCGCGCGTTATTTACATTTTCTTTTTTCTCGTTTCGGACCACCACCTTCTTTTTCAATTGCCTCTGATAGCAACGATAAGAAACAAATTCGAGAAATGTGCAGTCACCAAAAAAAAAATATTCAGCTGTGTTAGTCAAAGGGTCTTTATACGTCTTTGACTTGATAGTCTAGACTGTTTGAATACTGTTACTTAAACTACTAGAAAGCCACTTTTTAACGTATCACTGGATGGGCCGTCAGCCAAGAAATGAACCCCCAATGGGATAACCGTGGATTTACAAGTTTCTATCAATTCCTACATATTTAGGCTTACACTGATGCCGGTAGGATCGGAGTGCAGCTTGGGCGATTACCGAAGTTAAGCAGCGTTGGAAGAAGCTGATACTTGGATCGGTGACCGCTTAGCCGTGCTCTGGTTGGCCCATCGACCAATGAGCGGGACGCCGATTTTTCTGAGGCTTTGGTATACATACACCACGGGTTGTCCACAGTTTCCCCGTACCTTTGGCAAATGTGGTACGGTGTAGCGTAGATCGGCTGTGGACGCAATGAGGGTTAGGTTTTGGTAGGGTATTGAACAGGGAAGAAGATACGATGAAACGGGGAAGAAAAATAGTGGAACAGGGAATAAATGCGGAGGAACTTTTTCGTGTTTATAATAACGGGATGAATCAATATCTGGCACATCCGGAAAGATCACGATCATGATTCTCGTTACTCAAACGAGAAACGCCGTCAGCAGCAATCACGTGCAATCAAATAAATAAAAGAAAACAATGTTTTTACGAGAGAACTTAGCTCCAATCCATAGCACTTCAACCCTTTTCACTTAACAGATTATTAACGCCAAAAAATGATCATATTTATCACCTTTACAACGAACCGTCTACCATTCGCGAAATGAACCGGAGACTGGTCTTGACTGTCTTAAGTCTGAGAGTAGACTGCCAAACCTTCCACGCTTCGTATACTTCTACCTTTCACCAGCTTGTAGCAATTTTTCCTTATGAATATTGCTCAAAGTGGCCCTCTGATGGATTCTGAGTTACTTGCATAGTTAATGGCACACTTTGGCGCACGTATCCTTTATGGCGCGTTACGAACGCTTTACCGTCGGATCGCGAGTGGCCAACAAATGCCGATTTGCCAACAATTGTACGGTAGATCGGCAGTTCGCGCTATCATCGCGTTGCTACGGATTTTTCCAACGCTCTTTCTCATTTTCTGTACATTTCGCCGGGCCGACTCTTTATCACTCTTTTCCCTCGCCAAAATCCTCTCTACAGCCCGGAAACGGAAGAGCCCCGTGGCCCCTGGAACTGGCATCGAGCCATGTTGCTGTGAAAGTGACGACTCCTCGCCTAGGATGAAAATGAAAACGGATAACGAGAGATGCGAAAGATACGTATGTATTGGTGGGCGTGTGTGTGTAAGAGGATGTGCGTGCGTTAGTGTTGGCTGTATACCGGTGGCCATGCAGAGCAGCAGAGAAGGCGACGAAGGGAGGATGAGCGAGAAGTGGGAAAATGCAGGAATGGAAACGAGGTGCGAAAGCCAGGCTATCTGAATCGGTCGACGAAACTCTCTGTCTCGCTCTCTCTCTCTCTCTCTCTCTCTCTCTTTCTCTCTCTCTTCGTTTCTCTTTCTAACGCGACTTGATTATATACGTATGGGGGTGCGAGCACGTTAGCGAATAGCAGAGCGTTCTTTTCAGCCTCTCGTAATGGAAAAGAGGCGATACGCATCGCTGTGTCTCACTTAAAGCTGTTTATATCTTGTGGCATTTATTATGTATTTGCAGAATAAATATTATAATGAATATATATATATATGTATATATGTATGTACTTTAATGAGAATCTCAAAATATGGCTAACTCCAAAATAGGAAAATAGAACTTTTCACTCCTCGGATTAAGGGGTCGTATGTAGTCAACGACCGAAAAAAGGCCTGTTTTTGTCATTTTTTTTTTTTGGGAAAATGATTGCAGTTTTCGAACTGTTTTTTTTTTTCGTAGTAAAGGGTATATTTTTGATCATGACCCATATTTTCTTTTATCGCGGAAAAGTCTCAAATATAGCAGATATAATAGGCGATCCCAGACTACTCTTAAATAAAGACCTTTCGCCGTGACCGCTGTAACTTTTTCACCGATTATCCGGAAACACAAAACCAAATGAATTAAGTTTTTGTATTGTATTATCTACCCTTTGATCCAACGATTTGAAAAATTAGGAATTTCTGAAAAAAATGGTTCCGTGAGCGAAAGTGAAAGTCTAGATTTCGGTTGAAAAATCACTTTATTTTTTTTGGTATAAAAAAAGTATATAGGAAAAAAAATCTTCGAATTAGGACTGCCTTTCGATATAAAAAAAAAGTATGCAAAATTTCACGTAAATCGGTTCAGTCGTTCTTTAGATAACGTGGTCACCGATTTAAAAAAAACTGTTTTGAGAAAAACACGGTAAATAGTAAAAATATCCATAAATTGCTCAATTTTGAACAGGTCGACATAACATTTTCACAGAATATTTTTGAAATGTCATACTTTAAGAATCCCTCGAAAACGACAAAATCGTTTTTTTTTTTTTCGAAAATTCTGACTCGATGTAACACCTTAAACATTCCTAATCTCGGAGTTTTCAAGTTACGGCCCACGATGCCGGCTTCTCGGAAACCTATCTTTTGTTTTTTATAAAACCTCATAAGTCTGGAAAAATATTGGAAAATAAAAAAAAAAAACTTAACTGTTGCATATGGAAGGGGTGAGAGTATAAAGTTTGATTTTCCTCTTTGCTGCTTAAGCCTAGTGTATAACACGAGAGTTAAAAAAGGATAGTGAGTCCGAAGGAATGAAACTGATAAAGGAAAGACTGATTCGATATGAATCCGATTGATTCATGTTTTATTTTAATTAACCAATCAGCTCAAACCCAAACAAACCCAAACAGAATAAAAGTCTAGCGTTTGGTTATATTTGTCGATGATGCTATGTATACTCGTTTTCAGAACTGTTTCCGGTTGGTAAGAAAAATTGGGGCCCATCACTGGTGGGCCATGCGTTTGCTGGTACAATTAATAATATAATGCGCAGAGATTCTACTATGGATAGTTAAATTTTAGATACTGCAGTAGATATCTAGATACATTCCAGTATCTAGTATCTGGGAAGTATCTAGTAACGAAGAGAGTGAGTTTTCGGTGATGAGTTTTGGTCAAAATGGACCAATGGAAATGGTTTTTATGATTATTATTGGGTGAAAATTCCAACAGTTGTTATTCGCGCCATTTTGTAGAATCGGGTCCGTGTTTCTTCATCTGAAGTTTTGGAAAAATATGGGGACATAAAAAGAAGCCCTGTTCGCGTCGTGAATACATAGCATAGAGCTTGTCAAGAGTTGGACTTTTTTTAGTATTGTTCAAGTCACTATATAGTTTTTATGACTACGGGTCGAAAAATAAAACTATCCTGAAAACTCTTCACGATAGACTACTTGTCTTAACCAGTTTGCTGTTCAAGAAATTTCCTTGATAATTTTTGGTAAAAAATGAGCGTGAGATCGTATACTCGTTGAAATTCAGCAGAGTATTAATTATTGGATGAAAAGAATCTTTCGTTAACTTGCTAATGGTAGACCATTAACAAAATTAATAGTGTTAAGTTTATAAAAATTTTGTCACGAAATGAAAAATTCAATTTTTCAAAGCCCAGTGTATATTTGTGCAAATTAGAGGGGAATCGTGAAAAAACTGACATTAATAACACTGTTTAATAGGGGAAATTGAATAAAGAATTGGCAGTTTTCATAAATCAACCTAATTAACGTATAATTAAATTTTAATAAATATTAAAATTTGTTTGGAAGTGAACAAAGTGAATAATTCATTAATCCTTTTTTTTTCGGTTTATCAAACTTCGTTTTTCCAATCTCTTTCTATTTTTTTTCGTACTTGTTTTTTAGCATTTTTTTTCTGACACAAAAGATTGGTTTGTGTTTTTTTCCGAACTTCTGTTTTCAGAATAAATATTATTGAAATATTATTGAAAAATGAATTTCAGGATCATTGGTTTATGACTTCTGTCAACGGAATTGTCAATTTATAATACAATATTTGTTTTTGTCGTTGACATTTTTCAGACACCTTTACATACCGATCGTTGAAATGGGCTACGGTAAAAACACAGCGAGTGTGACGGTGTTCTTCATTAGCGCGTTCTTCCACGAGTACCTTGTGAGTGTGCCCTTAAAAACGTTCAAGGTTTGGGCATTTTGCGGTATGATGGGTCAGGTGAGTCGAGAATTTTACGCATATCGAGAAACCATTTAAATCGTTTTTTTCATTATCTCCCACGAAAAAGCAATTCGAAAATTTAATACTATAAACAATGCGTTCAATTTTTTTTCTACAGTTTTATCGAAACAGCTTTATCCTGAATTTTGAATAGTGACTCTTATTTTTGATAAATATTTAATATTTATGGAAAATTTAAACTTTTAATGTTTTCAGGCAAAAATTTGGACAAATATTCAATATTTACGAGAACCTGTATTTTTTGTATCAAATTA
Organism: Ophioninae sp. A BG-2022a; assembly: GCA_030523105.1. Lineage (NCBI taxonomy): Eukaryota > Metazoa > Arthropoda > Insecta > Hymenoptera > Ichneumonidae > Ophioninae sp. A BG-2022a. The sequence goes on from JAPYZI010001493.1 coordinate 19,797, forward strand.
TACAAGCTAGTTGATTAATGCCAGAGCCTTTCAGTGACAATTAAGATTAATTGATTGAAATCAAGCAATGAAGATTGTTCGATTGAGATTAACTTAACAAGTTCAAAGTATTTGATTTAAATAACTGTAATTTGTTCATTTTCATTAGTTCAATGAGTTTACATCGACTATTTCAAGTTCTTCAATTAACGCAATCATTCAATTTATTAATGAATTTAAATAAATCTAATTAAACCGAATCTATTCTAATTAAATTAATTTAAAATCATTCAAATGAATCTAATTAATAATGAAGGCGGATTAACATTTGGAATAAATGCTGCACTCATTTGTTATATTACCTGTGAATGATCCTTTTTCAATACGACACTGCCAATGTATTATTTCTCATCAACGAGTGCAATTTAGTTGATACAATTGAAATCAATGAATTTAATAACTTTGCATGGATTAATTCAAGTCCCTCAATTAATGTACTCGCTCGAATCATAAATGAATTTGAATAAACCCAATAATTATTTAATTTAAATGAATTAATAAAAATAAAAAATAAAACGTTGCACAAACTTATATATAAATTCATAAAATCCATTAATTCGAATATGTATAATTATTGATTAATTTGAATAAATCTTCGAAATTGGCTCTTTCATTCTGTTCACGTTTCAATTTATTAATGAATTTTAATAAGCCCAATTAATTATTTAATGTAAATCAACTCATAAAAATAAAAAATAACATTTTTTTATAAACTTCTAAATAAATGAATAAAATCCATTAATTCGAATGCATATTATTATTAATGAAATTGAATAAATCTTTGAAATCGACGCTGTTGGCTCTTTCATCCTACTAACTTTTGTTTTTTCTTTTTTTTAATGTTACATCGACAGATTCCACTTTCCGTAATCAGCAAAAGGGTGGAGCGTAACTTTGGATCACGATGGGGTAATATCGTCGTATGGTCGAGTCTGATTATCGGTCAGCCACTATGTATAATGGTTTACTACCACGACTACGTGGTTACTCACTTCGGGGAAACCCTCCTCGAGGATCACTCGATGATATAACATCCTCCAATCGTTTAACCCCAATCAGGCGTAATCATCAACGACCGTCTCTCTAAACCACGTGATAATATACGAACGAGCGTTCTTACGCGCAGCGATTTTATGAAGAGTCGTTATCGATTCGTAGATCGATGGGGAGGAAAGCCAATGTACATTTTCAGATAGGAGAAACCGTTGGAGTCCCGAATTAGCTATACAGCAGTAGCAAATGCTACAGGCTTCGCGTCTCAGGGGTCCTTGCACTTGGCCGGAATATAAATCGGACTTTAATATACATTTCATATAAAAACCGTGTCCTAAGAGTACGGAAGCGTACCATCGAGCGACTGGGGTAGGGAGAGTTGGGGAACTGCGGTACGCTGAAAGAAACCTCGAAATAAAAGTCAAAGTATTAATGGTAATCGGCCTTTTTTTTATTAATTATTGTTATACTTTGCTTATTTCTTTAAAAAGTTAACACAAACTTTAACTCCGAATTAATAAACAACTGGGAAATATTTTAAAATAAAAAACGAAATTCTTCGTTAGTTAGCCAGTGCCTTCAAGGCAAGTGCGGACACTGGTCTCTTGGTTCTCGTAGTAACAGCTAAAACTTTTTCATGAAAACTTTCAATTTTCGAAAACATACGAAATATTGGTCACCAGTTTTTGGATCTTACTTAATTGGAGAAAAAACAATGTTAGTACGTTGAAAATGTTGCAACGTTGTCAATTGTAAAACTTGTCTTATTTTCTTTTACCTCACTTGCAGCTAACTCTAATGTTTAAAGCGTGCATTTCTTATCTGTCTTCCTTTTATAAGTGCCAGGCATTTAAAATGGACAATTAATAATTATTGTATCGCCGATTCAAAAGCTGGATATGGGAGAGGTTAGTTTACTAGTGGTGTCCGTAATTACCCAGTGTTTGTAGTCATCCCGCTCTTTCTTACACGGAATACTTTGGTAATTAAAATATCTTGCATGAAAAAATATTTCGAAAAAAAACTTTAGATATCGTCAATGCTTATCGAAGCGATTTGGAATAAAGCCTAGGGCAACGTACTTGTACAATTTAGCCATCTACTTAAAAAAGATTTCGCCATTCACATCTACAAACAATTAACAAAAGGCAATTCTATAAATTGCAGTTCTATAAACTTATGGTGCAAAGTTTTATTAGAGTAAGTTTCTTGAAAGTGGACATTTTTTTCGATGAAGTTTCGAAACTTGCCCTCTCCTCCGATCAAGCTGAAATTTCGCATAGACGTACCTTTCAATATTTGGAGATAATCTCTAAAATGTATTTTTATGATTAGTGATAGTTTTCGAGACATCGAATTTTGAACGTTATTTATTTTACCCAACTATTGTATCAACCAATCCAAAAAAAACCAAAATAAAGTCAATAAAAGCCAAACAGACCCAAATGATATTGAATAAACCAAACAAACCTAATTGAAACCAAACAAGCCCAAACAAACCAAAATAAAGTCAATCAAACCCAAACAAACCCAAATGATATTGAATAAACCAAACAAACCTAATTGAAACCAAACAAACCCAAAGGAACCTAAATAAAAGCAAACAAACCCAACGCAACCAAACAAACCGAAACAAACTGAAAAGATCAACCTCTCATGATGAACGATACACAAGTGCAGGCGAGCACTGTTCGACGAGGTCGTAGAAGAGCGGGGGTATCGATCGTCCGTGACGAGAGATATGGTTATATTCTCAAGCGTTGAAATAATAAACTTCAAAATTCGATATTTCGAAAACTCTAGCTATAAGCCAAAAATCCCTATAGAGGGTCTCTTAGAACATTAAAATCAAGGTCTGAAAAATTTTTTTGATTCATCAGACGGAAGGATTTTTGGGAATCTTACTAGAAAACTTAAACATTCAATATATCGAAAAATATTGCGAATCGCCAAAAATCCTTTTGGTAGTTGTTTTTAAATATTAAAACAAAGGTCTGTGCAAAATTTCAGCACGATTGAAGGGAGAGAATTTTTGTAGATTCAGCCATTCTTTTGTATTGCGCAGAAGATTCAGTCTAAAAATATGAGCGTATAAGAATATCGATGAAATAATCATCTAAATAACCTCAATCAAGATTAAATGTGATTTATTTGAAGAAATTGATTTAACTGGTGTTAGCTGTGAGGTCTCCTAAGGTTTATGAAAGTGCCGTTTCATTTTGCGTTTTAAATCGAAGCCCCGTAGTAAAATTTTCAACACGTCCGACGTTCGCTTAATTTGACATTACATGGTCAATTGGCTTCCGTCTTATGTGCCAAACGTGCAACCCGAAACTCGATACCGATTAATATAGCACCGTGAAAAATGACATTTTTGCATCAATTGAATTTTATTGTTCAGTGTTACATTAAATTAACAATATTCCTTCTGCGAAATAATATAATCCACATGTCCGGCGTTTGATCCACGTCCATTCTGATAGGCTGCATCACGCTTCCCGATTTTCGTTATCCATACATTTTTTTATGCAATTTAATTAATTATTTAAAAATTACGAGGGAGGAACAATAATTTTGAAGAGAAAAATTAGTTCATTCAAAGGAATATAAAGAATAGTGGATCTATCATCTCTCGAATAGCAACTTCATTTTCAGTTCAAGGCAACTTGAATTTTCAAGTTGTAGGAACGAATTATTATTTATCAGTGGAATATTGGGGAACTGATAAAAACTACAGATATTTATTTTTTCGTTTTCGGAGATTCTTCACGTAATTAGGCAAACGTTGAATTACAAATATGACATGTACGTGCTAAAATGAAAAAAATATGCCTCTGGTGCAGTTCGCATTTTCATTAGATGAATTTGTTCATAATAAAACATTTCCTGTCCCTATTGTAACATTTAAAAAATTCATGATATTTAAAATTCCAGCAAATTTTCTATTCAGACTAATATTAACATTACAATAATCACGTGAAATAATAGTACGAGGATCGGGAATTTGCAATACTCGATTAAATTAATTAAAAATCTTTCCGCCGGATACAGGTTTTCCTAGAGACGTGAAAATTTATGGAAAGTCTAAAGTCGAGGACAATCTTCCGTTATTTGAGTTCAGCCAGACTTGTCGCGGTAGAAAATGATACCAAAAATTTTGTAAATGCGTTTTTCTTCGAGGTAAGAACTGGTTGCGCAACAATTATTTCATACTGCCCAAAAATGCCATATTCAATACATGTTCAAAACCGGTTAAACATTTATATGTAAATCAAAAGTACGTTATCAAAGAACGTTTTTTTTAAACAAATATAATTAAATCCATAGGTATAAAACTGATAACGTCTATTAACGATCGAACGCGTCGGATCATTTATTTATGAATAGAAATTGAATTTTTATTCAGAATTTTTAACTTTCGAATTCGCGAAAGTATAAATAAAAGCATTTTAAAAATCATTTAAAAAAAAGTCTCCTTCATCGATCGATTATGCGTTATCTACGAGAAAAAATAATTTTGTATCGATTTTTTATTAGCTAAGAATACAAATTATGTGAAAAAGAAAGGAATCGAATTTTTCATCGTCACGTATGGAAAACTCGCTTTGAAACGTGATATCAATGCCCAACTTTTCCAACCGATTCTTTATTAAATTATATTTATCGTGCAGTTTCTGCCCTCAAAATTGACGCATTGAAGAACTGCTCGTTTCCGAATTGAAATATAGAAAATCAATGCGAATACAGAGAAGAAAAATATCTACGTTTCGACACGGTATAAAATCGTTTTGTCTCTGTGGTATGAAAGAATTTTTTTGTACTCTCATTTATAGGAGCGGGACCTTTCGAACTTGCAAAAGTGTTCCAGACGCTTCGTTGTTATCGATTTAATAAAATATTTCTTATGATCCGAGATACTCTTATTTTTCCCATTCAACATTTCAGTTTTGCGGTGATTCGGTAAAATATCGACGGTAAGTAATTTTCTAATTCTAGAAGTTAAAGAAAGTACAAGTTTTATCAGTTAAGTGCAAAAATAATATAGAATTCTGAATGTCCTTTTTTTTCAAGTCTGTCTTGTCGTCTTTTATTTATTTACTTCCTTTTTTTTCTTCATTCGCTTCGCGTTTCTTTTTTTGTTTTGTGTTTTTATTTTTTTTTTAGATCGTGGTGAGAGCTGGAGTGAGAAGGAGAGAGCGAGGACACCCAGCCATTGCGATTTTACTTTTTTTTTTGGAATACCCACGTGGCTCGTCGTCGACTTTTTTCCCTTGTTTGTCTTTTTTTGAATGTCATCGCGTATCCTGTTTTCTTTTTTGTATCGAGCTTCCTCATCCCCCCTCTTTTTTTCTACTGCGAATAATATTGCATACGTGCGACAAATCGCGTCCGAAGAGTGCCGTGCGTGCCTCCGCTCTTTTCCCCGTTGATCCCGGAAGTTAAAATGATTAATTTTCGATCAAATTTCCACTTCGAGATTCCCATCCCCGCGTTTCGTATTCCGTGAAGTCCCAAGTCCAACGGCTCTTATAGCGCGACACTCGGCACGCGCGCGAGTGCCGAACCGACCGACGAGTGACCTTCAGAGAGTAAACAAAGCCTTCCTACGTTTCCTAAAAAGTTTAGCTCCTTATAAGAGCCCTTAAAATTTATCACAGAGTCCCAAATATAATTTCGGACTTCAAAAATCATTCGAGCCTTCCTCGAGCTCTCCCTTCCCCCGCGTTTTTGTTATGTTCTCCCGTTGTTTATTTTTCAACGTGTCTTACCAGACCGTCGAGGTCGAGAGACTTTTGAATTAGCAGAGATTCATCCCGGTAAGTCCTTCGTTTTATACGTGGCCCGTCGCCATTTATTTCGTCCCTTTTGCCCGCTTAAGGAATTATTGCGACATTCTTTTATAGCACTCCTCCCCTCCCACGCCCCTATTTTTTCGCGTCCTCAAAACTGCGTCCGTGCCCTCGCCTTTTTCACGGCGATATGAGATTGATTAAAGCTTTAAAAACATTTGAGCGTTACCCCTCGCGTAACCCCACTCCAGGTTCCCCTCTAGTCGAGATCGCAAAAAAAACCGTCTTTCGTCGACCCGTACGGAGAACGCGTGTTCTCCCTCCGCGAGCGAGTACTGAGCCGGCTGACTCGTGACCTCGGGTAATGTAAACAAATCGTAAAATGTTGACATTGATGCCGAAATATTATTTTTTACTTCGAAATTTTATTCGAGTCTGGCCTCCGAGACCTTTTCACCTCGCAATCCTCCAAGGTAGAACCGTAAGAGTTGAGGCTGTCGAATGACCCTTCAGCCGTCCGGTCAATGACCAGGTACCCGGGTATCCATTTCTGCTTTGCAGATAGAATTTATTAACTTTTTCTTTAAAAAACTGTATACCCGTCTGGATCCCCGAAATTTAAGTAGTTTGAAAACCAATTATTGTCAAATTTTGTTATAACCAATTATTTAATAATAGTTCTTAATTATCCAACATCCGGTTATCCGGATTCGTATTTGTCTGTAAATTTAACATTGGTACTTTGTTTAATATGCAAACAAAATTAAAGTTTGTTTTCTATATTTGAATATTTAACTTTTATTATTAACATTGTTTGGGTTCGTTTAGGTCCGTTTGCGATTTTTAGGATAAGCGGATTCAATTTAATATTAACTTGCGGACAGAATCCTATATAATCTTAATATTCAAAGTATCACTGGATAGATATTAACCGTCCGGTCAATGACCAGGTACCCGGGTATCCATTTCTGCTTTGCAGATAGAATTTATTAACTTTTTCTTTAAAAAACTGTATAACCGTCGGGATTCCCGAAATTTAAGTAGTTTGAAACCTAATTTTTGTCTAATTTTTTTATAATCAATTATTTAATAATAGTTATTAACTATCAAACTTGATACCTCCTTCGTTCAATAACCAATAACTGGTTATTGAACGAAGGAGGTATTAAATTGTTTATCATTATTAAAGCGTATTGAAAAAAAAAAAATAATTTTTAATAGTTCATAAAAATAGATATTTCTACTCATGCATCGTACCGTTTTTTCAACAATCCCCTGTTATCTTAGAATTCGTGCTTGTTCGTATATCCATACAGTGATAAAAATCGATTTTTATTTATTTATTTTGAAGCTCTAGAACTTTTTAACCGCGATCGAATATCGATTATGACCACTCTTGAAAAATATCTTAGTAAATATCTCGGAAGTGCAACTCCCGTTAGAAAGCGGAGAAGCAAACAAACGAAACCAAACAAACAAACCCAAACAAACAGACACAAAAAATCGGTTCGATTCTGATAGGAGTTACACTCACTTCCGAATATTTACCAAGGTCTTATTTACATCCGAATAATACAGTTACATGCTCAACAATGAAATATTTTATACGTACTGTCTTTTTTTTCTTTAATAATAGACAATTTTTTGTGATTCGTAAAAGTAAATATTTCTGCACGTGGGTCGCACGGTTTTTCTCACAATCGCTGTATGAAATTGGAATTCGTCTATACGTACACTTGTACGAGAGTTAACGGGAGAAGAATCGTACCAGCGGTTCGTTCGACGCATGCCCGATCCGTGAGAGGTTTTGAGGGAGGGGTGAATAAATGAAGAAGGGATAGGTAGAGAGAGAGAGAGAGTGAGAGTGCGAGCGGGTGTATGGGTGGCAGCGGAAAAGGGAGGAAGTAAAAGTGATAGCAAGAGCGCAACACGATGCTCGCTATAAGGGCGGGTGCGTCGCGACGCCGCTGCAGTTAGGGCCGCGACGCCCACGGACGTACCTCGTGGATAAGCGCGCAGCTCTTATCGTCTCGCTAAATTTTACACGAGGCTACTCATTTGTGTGCAATTTGCATTTTAAAATGTTACGATGTAATCGCGATAATTATCATCCCCGGTATTGTCCAACGAAACTGTGTGCTCTGTGTGCTCTTTTGAATCATCTCTTACCAAAAATATCTTATGATTCCTTCGACGTTATGTTTGATGGAGTTTCCGGGAAAAAAGACGAATTTCTTCGTTTCAAAAGTGTGCTAAAATTCGAAAATTTCCAGGGAAACAAGAACCGCTATCGTCGCTTGTGTTAGCTGAGAAAACCACTTCAGGTAGGATTCTGTGATCACTTTTGTGGCTTTAGAATTATTGAAATTTATTTAATTATTTTTTTTGTCATTTTCGTAGGTTATAAAATTTTATATACATTTTTACTAAGAAAAATCATTAAAAGATGTAAGAATTAAGTTTACTCATATAAAATTCAAGAAACTGAAATTTTTCCAAAAATGTTTCGACTCGGATAATAATAATAATGTTTGTGAATATTTATGTTATCGAGACGGTTTTTTTTTCTCTCTGTTCCGTGTATTACAGTTTTTATGCGACCCATTTTTGAAAATATTTTTTCCCGGATTGAAATAATCTTCTATTTATCGCAATTTTTTTTTACCTTTCGAGTATCGGGCTTATTTGACGTTTAAAATTATTCGTCAATTTCGATAGATAAGCGTACTATAGTGACAATTTTATTTATTTCGAAACAAAAAAATCGTTCTCGTGATTTCCGGTCCACCTTTTCTCTCACGTTTTCCAAAAGTGACCCCAATATACGAATAACTGCGTACTCGAAATTACGATGGTTAATTTCCAAGTCGACAATTTATCGTAAATGCATCAAAATTCTTGTCTTCCCGACGGAAACGAAGAATCGTCTGTATTCGTAAGAAAAAAAAAACGCATTCTAAAACATATAGAACATATCACCATGTTTTTTTTACTTGTTTTTCATCCAGCCGTAATTTCGTTAAATAAATTCTAGCAAGAAAATTAACGAAAAATGAAAATGATCAAAATTTTGTTTAAACAACGCTGAAAAAAGCCGTTGCATTTTTACGTGTCGTTATTTTTTTTCACCATTCACGCTACTTGCACAAAACTATGGAAATAACTTCATCAATCTTCGTTTGGGTTGTCACTCGTGTGGTAAAAATTCTCTGCCAACAATTTTTTTTTTCCTTTCACTCGTTAAGCATCGTAGCTTCGTTTCGTCGAAAATATAAAAAAAAATGTGTAAACCAATAACGAACACTTTACAGAAGGGTCGAAATATTGTCTGTTTGAATTTATCATCTGAATTTTCGTGTGTCATTGATGTGTACATAGCGAATTGAAGTACGCGTGAGATACGAACCGTGCACGTATAAATATTACGAGAGATGTGATGATTGACACGAATACGAGTAGAACAACACACTCAACGGAACAGAGCACACAACTTTGCCAATCGTTGCAATTGAAGCAGCTGACGAGCACTCGAACCCTCGCAGTGCAATTGTGTTGATAGAAAACTCTTAACGTTCGATCAAATATTCGTATATCGTGGTAGAACTTGCATGCTATTTGTCAGTAAAAATGACATTATTTTTCTCGTTTTCCACAGTCCTGTGATATTTTATGGGATTGAAGTTAGCATCGTTGAAACGCAACGATTATTTCTTCAATTTCTCTTTCTATCATAAGCCAATGTGATATATGGCAGATTTCTGTCGAATCGCTAATTGAGAATCATAAAAAATAATCGCGTGACTCTCGGAGGTGTAATCTACCGGAATAAATTAGGGAAATTAAAAAATCATTATTTTCGTTGTGTCGCAAGAATGCAAAGTTCAACGGCATTATATTTTTATTTGCATCATCGATCCCGATGGAAATTAAGATTTCATCCGAAAATAAATCAAATATTGTATAATAAAACGAATATTGCGATCCTCAGGGCACGAAATATTTATTATACATATGAACGATCATTAAATATGCCCTTTTTTTCGGTTGCATCAACGATATTAATAACCAATTATTATACAGATACAATTGGTTTAGTATAGGAACTATCTCTCCATGGTTTTAAACATTCGATCGCTTTACAATAACATTTTAATTATCGTTAATTGTGCTTTGGAACAATTGCATAAGAATATTATCAAGCAAAGGAGAAAATTAGTAAAATTGAATATACTGAAACATTTTCTAGTCGATCTTTACATAATAACTGAGTTTTTTCGTTTTTCACGATTCTGTCATTTTCCCTCAACTTTCCTGCTATAAAAAATGTTTTTGTTTTAAATATGTTCAGAATTCCTATTTTTTTAAATACCTCTTTCAATAATGGTAATAAATTAAATGACGAGTAATTATTCGTAGTTAATTTGCGTTTGAAAAGAGGCGAATATATTTTATCACGTTGCACTTGAAGAATGAAAAGAATGACGGTTTTTTTCATCGATGTAATTAACATCATGTGAATAACAATGATGAAAAAAATCGTTGTTTAAATTCTATTTAATTTACCCAAAGCCTTTGTGTCTGATATATCCGTGCTGGATGCTTCGTTTCGATGAGCTTGATGAAAAAATAAAAACATTTCAACGAAATCGGTATAAGTCGAAACCCGGGTACTTGTTTTACAAGTATACATATAGCGAACTCGAACTTGGTGTAGTTTGGGGTTGCGAGGCATATTTACTCGTGTGTCGTGTAACTAGTTTCCGGTCAAATCAAACACCGTTGAAGCGATCGGGCGGGCTACAGGAGGAAGAGGAGGAGGAGGAGGAGGTTTGGTCATGGGGGCAAACGATCGAGAACCGATGTATTTACCCTTGTCAGCGAGAACGCTCTCACAAAGCCAAATGGACACTATGACAATCGATTTGAGCCGAACCAACGCGATACACGTTTAGTCGTGTCGTTTTTAAAGCTCCTTCCTTTCATTTATGCACTCTTGTATAGATTTTCATTGAAAAACAAAAAACCCATTGTTCCTATTCATTTTCGAAACTGTACACTCAAAAAAAGAAGGCGACCACCTCTTGCCCATTTGATCGTGTTAAAATTTTGCACAGACTTTCCATTTAACATTCTGAGCGAACTCCTGAGGGGATTTCTAGCTTTTTACGATAATTTTCGAAATATCGAATTTTGCAAGTTATTTGTTCTGCTGCGCAGATACTATACGAGGTTTGTTTAAAAAAAGTGAAGTGGGTTTTTATTTTTACAGAAAATATTTATTTATTCATACCCTTCAGATACGAGGGGGATCACTTGGGCCAGCTCTTTTTTCAATACTCGAAGCACTTCTGATAGCGGGTTCTTATTTCCTCTATCGTGGCAAATCTCCGGCCTTTCAACGCTTTTTACAGTCTTGGGAACTGAAAAAAAGCCCTGTGGCTGAGCCGCATAATTACGGTGGTGTTTTTGGCAAAAAAGTCACGAACAAGCAATGATGTGGAGCAAATTTGAAGGACAATTCACTGATACACGTATCATGTCCAAAACATCCGAAAAAGTTGCATGGCATGTCCCAACCGATATGCCAATATTATTGGCAACTTTCTTTAACGTGTTGAATGCCACGCTTATTTTTAAGAAAGTTCTCATCAGGCCACGCAGGCCGCTTACAAACGCTGAAATTGTAGGACTAATGTTTCTGATCGCAGTACATTGATAGTTTACGTTTGGAACGTGCTCTCTATAGGGCTTTATTCAACGTGTTACGGACTAAGTAATTAAATTTTGTGTAATTTCGTAAAGCAGTGTAAATTTGATAGTTCTATAACTTGCTAGACGCGGTCAGCTAGCGGTGGTTGAGTTAAAAACGAATGGTATTTTAAAACTATTCATGTTTTTAACTATTAAACTATTCAGTTAATAGTTAGTTAAAGAGTTAGTTAATAGTTAATAATTAGTTGAAAAGGATCGCTTATTAAAAAGCCGTTTCGGCAAATATTAATAATTGCGAAACAGATAAAACTAAGTGGCCGGAAATTCGGAAAATATTATATTATTAGAATTAAGATCAAAGGATTCAGTAGTCTAA
>JAPYZI010001494.1:0-34681 GCA_030523105.1 Ophioninae sp. A BG-2022a
TGCCCGGACCTATGTTTTGGCAGTGAAATAAACTAGATGGCGTTAGTGGGTGCAGCGCAATTACAAAGAATCATCTTACCCCAAGGGATCAACTCGTACCACTTTCCCCTACGTTGAGTTTCATATTTTTTAATGAAAAAGAGTGCGGTGAATCATACTGAAATTTAATAAAATGATAAGCAATGGGTAATACGATATCGGTAAATCATGATACGATGAAAAGTTTGGAGAGATCAATTTACATGTACTTTGCGTGCGATAGTGACAAATTGGACTACCGTTTGGACAGAATCAGCATCGTCGATTTTCTACCGTTATTTGAAACGTGCTTTTCAAAAGACGTACGATCGGACAGGTTTGGTCGGTGACTCGGAGGAAAAAGTTACGAAGCTTGTTTTACGTACATTCTACCACGCACACCTTACTTTCAAGTAAATTCATAAATTTAGAATTCATAAATCCGGTAGACTAGCTTCACTGTACGGAAAGCTTTCAGTCGATACACATCGCGTAATATTAATATCCGTGATAGTTTAACAAAACTAGGTACACCCAAGATATTTCGCTGCTCGATGTAAAATTAGATATCTTGTGTTTGTATATCCATAATTGATGTAAGTTTACACATAGTTTACGTTTATATATCGCCGTTATGTATGCAGATTAACTTCGTTGATCAGGACATGGAGTGTTCGTCACCAAAAAATGTAACAGCGTGTACAATATTGCCGGACTTCAAGTGGCCACTCTTCCAAATATCGTTCTTCCTCGTGAGTTACGTCGTACCTCTGACCCTAATCTGCGGCCTTTACATCTGCATGCTCGTGAGACTATGGCGTGGTTCGAGAACGAGTGCCGAGAGTCGACGAGGAAAGAGGAGAGCAACGAGACTCGTCATTGTAGTCGTTGGCGTTTTTGCCATTTGCTGGTGTCCGCTTCAGGTACGATGTATCTAATACGAATATTAAATAACACGCAATGACGAATGTTCATTTTTGTTCTAATTCGTACAAACGACTATTTCCTTGTTATAGTCTTTCTGCAAAGCTTCTTGATTATAGAATTACAAATTTCGGCCATTTTAAAATCAAGATTTTCTTGGCATTTAAAGAGATACGATCATCAGAAGAAATCTGACTTCAAAATCGACAATTTTCAATTATTTCAAATCTATTGTATTGTATCGATTTGAATCATTTCATTCGAATTTCATTGAATATCATTGATTTTCATTGAATTTCATTGATTTTCATTGATTTTCATTGAATTTCATTGATTTTCATGGAATTTCATCGAATTTCATTGAATGTCATTGATTTGCATTGTATTTCATTGTTTTTCATTGAATTTCATTATATCGATTTAAAACGTTTTTATTGTTCAATCGATTTTTCAAATCCATTATACAGTCTTTATCAAAATCCGTTCTATATTTACAGTTCAGTTCTTTTCGAAATAAAATTACAAAATAGAGCACTTTCAGCTGATGAAGCCCCTCGTTTTATGGAGGCATTCGACGTGATTACAGTTTGACTGCCTATGCATCCTACTAATACGTTTTTACTTAGATGTTGTGAAACTGGATTTTTATAAATTCCATATAATACACATTGTAAAAAATCATAAATTCGAAATTTACCATATGGTCCAAGCAATGTATGACAAATGTGTTTGATTTTCGTTTAAAGATTATTCCATAATCTAACGTGGCTTCGAAATGAATTTGATTAGAAGTTACTGCAAAATGCGAGTAGCAATAACCATAACTGAATTTTCTAGTCACTGTTTTTCTTTTTATCTAAAATTTGAATTCATAATGGCACCGTTACCTATTACGTCACCAGCTCATTTTAAATGGGTCGCGGAGGCTAACTTGGGGCATCGGATATACGATATTTTCCGGTTTTGTTTAGAATTTCATTGTATTATTTGTAAATATTCACAATCATACAGCTTTTGTAATTTTTCAATTATATTACAGTCTCAATTATCCAAAGCCAAAAGTTCTGACGAAGGAACCGTTACCTTTTGGAGAATCAAGTGGAATCCAATGGGATTCCACTCGATTCCTTACACTTTTACACCTTACACTTTTACACTGAGTTTGACGGAAAGTAATGTCGGTTTTTTTTTCATGAAATAAAACGACAAATTTTTCGGATATGGGCATGGTTGGTTGTTATCAACACATTCAATTTATCATTAATTTCACATTCTGTTATATGGCGGGTACACTAAATTAGTGCTTTGATATGTCGGTCAATGTCGTCTTGAGCTAGTCCAGTCATCAATTTTGAGTAGAAAAATCTTCAGGATAAAATTTCTTAAAGCAACAGTAAAGTTGACAGTGCGTTCTGTCAAGAAAGTTCCACTATAACCTGTAGACATTTTTTTGTTAGCTTCTGTAGAGTGATACGTTCTCGCGAAAAGAGAAATTCGAAATATAGCAAAAATGTCATTTTTCGTGGACCATTTTCCTGATTTTTGTGGAACAACCATGGGGCAAACTATTAGTGTTAAATAACATTTAAATAAAAGTTCAAACTCTACCTTTTTGACTGAAATACATTTTTTTTTAATTTAGATAATTTGTAAGGAAATATTCGTAAAGGAATTGATGATAATTAGATTACAGAAAACCGGCGTCACTTTTCGATCAACCCAATATATGCATCTATATATCTAAGTATGTGATATTTTTGGTTCGATTGACAGGTAATACTCGTAACGAAGTCCCTCGACTCATATCCGTTAACGTCGACGACGATAATGATACAGATAGCCGGCCACGTGTTAGCTTACACGAACAGCTGCGTAAATCCAATCCTCTACGCTTTTTTGTGCGAAAAGTTTCGCTGTGCTTTTCTCAAGATAACATACTTTCGACCGAGACACGAAATTCACCACCGACTCGGCCCGCAAACGAGGACAACAAGAGCAGCGAGCAGTGGAAATGTACTGTAGGTCTGTATTTCCATTATTCCTAAATAAAAAGAAAGATTAAGAAAAGGAGGAAGAATCATTATTCCAAAAACATATTCGATCGCTGGCTAAATTTTTCAACGTTGAATAATCAAAGATATTCGAGAATTATTTTTATAAATTATGTATGAGTAATAAAACGATGTAGTGTGCTTCGTTGCACGGTATTTTATAGTATATAGATGGAGAGCGTGTGATTACGATTTGTTTATATTATTTTATCTAAAAATAAATTTTAGCGATTTTTATGGTATTAGGAAATAAACTAGAATTTCTATTTTGTAAATGCGATGTTTAGACTACATACTGCAGAGCTCTTGATTTTGCGATCTACAAAATTCCTTGAAAATTTTGTCCAGAGAAGTAACATTGTTGAGGGAAGATATCTTTAGGTGAGAAAAGGTTTGTCGATTTTAATGATTTCGCTTCAAAAGCAAAGGTTCTGTAACTATTTTTGAAATTTAGAGTTTGTTTTCACTTTTTCCTGAAACATGATATTTTTTTCTATTAACACTCAAAAAATGGCACAGTGTTGCTCCGGATGTTGTCAGGTGACGGATGATATCAGACACGTAGCATTGAAGAGATTAGTTTAACAAAAACCAACGATTTTCCTTTCACTAACATTTTTACAAACACGAACCAATAAAAACTGAGAAATGTTGCAAATCGGTAAAATAATACGCTTTGAGCCAATAAGATTAAATTTCCCGAAAGAAATGCTAATATTTTTAAATTCAAAATCCTTTTTTATTTTAAAAAACATTCAGGTTTATGTCTACACAATACGGATACATGGATTTAAACCGCGATTTATCAGAATTGATCGATCAGTTTATTCAGCTATATGTCACGTCAATTTTGAAAATGTGGTTTTGACAAAAACGTGTTTAAGATAATACTGGATCAACCATCGGACTAAAAGTTGATCGAAAATGGGGAGGATTATGGATGTAAAAGTTTGGAACGTGCTGTACATGTTTATAGGCTTATTAATATGTATGTAATATAGCCATAATTTAGCCTTATAAATACTTAATTTAATATATTTTGGTAACATTTATTCCTTTTTCGTGGGTTACACCGTTGCGCGGTTTGCCTATCACTGATTATTCAGTTATACCGCCTAATACTGCCTTTTATACTCTGTTATTTTTCCTATACGTAATTTACCGGTTAGCCTAACCCCCGTTGCGAACACAGGCGACTTGAACAGTACTATACTGCATTTGCTGAGAACATGGGAAAGTGGTGGCAAACCTGTAACGGTATAGATGTTTCTGGATTCCTCTGATGTGACGGTCCACAGATTTTTGGTTAAAGCGTCTACACCAAGGCCGCATGAAAAACGGCTGTCTACTCACTGGCCGATGGGCAACCCAGAGCACTGTAACAATATAGATGTTTCCGGTTTCCTCTGACGTTATGGTCGACAGATTTTTGGTTAAAGTCTCTACACCAAGGCCGCATGAAAAACGGGTGTCCGCTCACTGGCCGTTGCGCAATCCAAAGCACGGTTAAGTGGTCACCGTACCAAGTAGCAACCTCTAGCAAGGCTGCTCAAGAGGGGGCTGTACCCGCCACAAAACTTCGACGCAGCTTCGGCTCGCATCGGTAAATCAAAATTAGCGCGATCTATCGCTATCTATCGCGAGGCAACATTGTCGCCAGCGTCTGGAAAGCCCCTAAAGGGCTTCGTGTATGACTATGTACACGTACATACATACACAGCGGAAATTTCGAGATGTGCGCCGCCCCGGTATTCGCCGGAACTAAATGTCAAAAATGTCGAGCGATAAATTCTCGAAATCGTAAACAAATACCTACAAATTATGGTTTCCCACGGATCTACCAAAATATGTGACAGAATCAAATGATCGAGGTCCCAAAATGTATGTTTTGAATGTGGTTGCGTGGCGCTTCTCCCCTCCAAGTCGTAATATTAACCAAACGTTTTATTTTACAGCATTTCCATCACGGCGGTCACGTGGTAATACAATCTGTAATTTTACTTTTCCATTAGAGTAGTTTGCGGAGAAGACAGCCGTTCATCTATCAATTTGACATTGTCAGGTCAAATGTCATGAAATTTCGAAGAGCCGTTTAGGAAATCCGTGGGAAACGGTCACCCTGATCAGGGGCGCCTCTTAACTGCAGTAACCGTTGAAGCTGTGCCCCAACCGATGCTGGTGGAAAATTTCTTGCGATGTACAACAGCAATAAAGTTCGAGCGACAACGATACGATAAAATAAAGTATCATGAGATGAATTTATCGAGAATAATTCTTGAAAATGTGTAAATAAATTACGACACGCACGAATGATGATGAGAGGTCTCTTTTTCCGAACCATTTTCGCGATTCCTAGGTGTAACGTGACAATAATGTGTTTTGTTTTCAAACTTTTTTCTTGAACTCCTATGGTTGAACCGTTGAAGCAAAGTTGATATTTGTTAATCTGCAACAACGAATCAATCATTAAGATAAAAGTACTTTGGATACGATAAGCTTACGCATACTTATATGTAACAAGTATAGTTGTAAATATATA
The DNA here is from genome assembly GCA_030523105.1 of Ophioninae sp. A BG-2022a. Taxonomy (NCBI): domain Eukaryota; kingdom Metazoa; phylum Arthropoda; class Insecta; order Hymenoptera; family Ichneumonidae; species Ophioninae sp. A BG-2022a. The sequence continues at coordinate 5,533 of JAPYZI010001494.1, forward strand.
AAGGTCACCTTTCTCTATACAGTTGATTTACGATGAATGGTAGAAAAGCTAAGAATATAAAAAACATACATACGAAACGTTTCATGAGGAAATTATATACCGAAGATATCAACACTTTTTATTAATATGGATATTTATATGTCGTAATGTACCAGAAATAGTTGACAACTTTTGATGAATATTTTTAGTTTCTCAATTGACAGGCTTGAACAGCATTCTCCCTGCCGATAGTCCGAATTAAAATACTGATGCTGATAAAAAACTGAATTAAGAATTAAAATACAGGTATCGTAAAATATTAATACTGATTAAAAAAATGTTCCACTTGAATATTTTTCAAGAACTCATTCGACAGAGTCCTATTCATGTGATTGATTTTTTTTATTAAACGGTTTTCGATGACAAATAAACTTGAATGTATCGAAATTTAGAAAAGACAGAACATCGATTCTTTAACAACATTGATATTTAAAACGGACAAAATTGCTATAAAGAATACGTTTTTAAATATTGAATTGAATGATATTACGTCGCACTGCTATCAAAAAACACATTTTTACGAATATTTTGACCTTAGGGGTGAGTTACGTCATATCGAAATTTATTACGATAATAACATAATTCTTAAAACAAAAACCTTTTAACCGTTATCATATAACCGTTTTTACCCTACTGTGGTAGTGTAATTCACAGGCGAGGGTTTTTTTTTATAGAAGTCGTAAAGGTGATGGCATCAAGCTGCTTTTCCCTATAGTGTCATAAAGTAAGTCAGAGGCTTAATTTATGATACTATAGGGAAAAACAGCCTGGTTGGAAAGTATAACCAGTGCTGGCTGTTGACGGGCTTCCGTGACTTCGATTCGGTATTCAAAATAAATACAATTATTTGTTACTCCAGACAACTCAATGTGAAAAATAAGGTACAAAATATCATGCAGCAATCGCAGATTCAAGTTATATTATAATTACATCAATGGCATTGTTTAATTAATATTTCAAACACTTTTTTCGAACCTGTTTATTAAAGCGGTGTAGACAAGTTCTCGATTTTTCGAGACGATTAACCTGATATTGGGTGTTTTTTTCCATCAATACTGTAACTTATTCGGAGCAGTAGTAGTTTATTCTTGGATAATACTTTTTTCTAAATCTTTGTTTTGTATTAGTTCTTAATAATACCAATGCCGGATTTACGTGATAAATCGATAACAAATTACAGATCTATTTTTGTGGGTTAAATACGAAAAAGATCGGTTAAGATGTAGACAATATTTTGGTACGATTAATAGCTGCGTTCTACGTTGAACTCAGATAAGGCTGGAAATATTGAAGAAAAATCTTGAAGCCGCCATTTTGCGCAGTGATGATTCTTCTGACAAGAGGCATATCTAACCAAACCATCTTCTTCAATTAGAAAAGGAATTAAAAAAACTATTTCCCATATGCTTTAAAAATAAAATATGTTAATTTTTTCGCGATTTCAATTATCTGCTAGACAGGAAAACAAAAACAGCTTTGTTTCACAATCCACTATTGATAATGCCAAACAAAGGACAACTTTTTACATTTTTATGACCTGTTGGAAATTAGGAGCACTATAAATATAAACTTTGTGCTACAAAGCTGTGGACTTGAATACATGTAAAGACAAGTTATTTAATTTCTTTTTAATTATGGGTAAGCACACAAAAATTTATTTTTTGAGAAGTTTTATCACTCATCTAAAGTGAAGTTCAGCTTTTGTTGCTTCCTGATTTTTTGGGGCAGGGTAACAAGAATTTTTTTTATCCGCGAATAAATTCGATAATTTCGTAACAAAGAAAACCAAACGGATTTTTCTTTATATAGCTCGGTACTTTTAATCCTGCCACGGAAAGCAGTCAATTTGTGCTTATTAAATACCAAGAAAATAAAACGATGCGGCAGCGTCTTGATGACAAACGACAAAAAAAGTTAAGCGGGAGCCGCAGACCGTCCCTCCCTCGGCCACCGATCCGGCTGATTGTTTTCCATGGATTTCCTAATTGGCTCTTCAAAATTTTATGAAATGTGACTAGATACTGTCAAAGTGGTAGACGAACGGCTATCTTCATCTCAAATTTATCAAATCGAAAAAGAAAATACATTTTGGGACCTTAACCATTTGATTCTTTCACATATTTTAGGAGATCCATGGGAAACCGTAACTTATAGGTATTTGTTTACGATTTCGGGAAAATATCGTCCGACATTTTTGACATTTAGTTCCGGCGAATACCGGGGCGCTGCAGGCCTCGAAATTTCCAGTATGTACGTGTTTACGTATACATACTTATACACGAAGCCCGTCGACTTTTTCCAGACGCTAGCGACAATGTTGCCTCGCGGTAGATAGCAGTAGTATCTCGCACTTATTTTATTTTACCGACGCAAGCCTGCGTCGAAGTTTTGTCGCGGGTTGTGGCCCCCTCTTAAAGCTACTGACTGTTTTAATGCTACCGACGAACATACTGCGTACCCTTTCTCTTGCAAAACTTTTGTTTCAATAGTTCGCTTAAAAAGCTTTTAAAAACAATATTGTTTTTTATTGTAGAAAAAACTTGTTTACGTCTCTTAAAAACAGTTGACGTATTTTTTAATTCGGCAAATTATTTCACCATACCCCTCCAATTAATCGAATGTACCCAAAAAATTAAATCAGTTTTGAAATATTTACCCAAGTATGACGTCCAAATTGTGCAACCATATTAAGCATGTTGTACCCAGATTTGCGAAACTTAAGAAAGAATGTTTCAATATCATGAAATAAATCTTATATAAAAAATTAATATCACTATGATAATGATAACAAGACGAAAATACCAAATATGAACCACATAAGCGCATTGAAAATACTGTGTAACGTCTTGGATAATAATTAAGTCATTGTTATTCGATCAGATAATCTTCTTTAACCAAATGCACGAGTAGAAAAGAATTTGAAAATTTTTTGCAATACTTTCTTAAGTAAGCACGACGATAAATTCTACACCCGTAAATATGGATGGGCTAAAAATATCGATCAGCCGCACACAAAGCACGAGTGAAAAATGTTTGTAGGTTTTGAGTGGTTAAATATACGGACGTATTTTCTCGGCTACAGACAATTAATAAGGAATAGCGTTGGGTATCGTGAGGTCTAAATATAAATTATTCTTCAAACGAACATGTTTAATACAAAATTCTCAGTGTTGATGAAACGAGATAGACAGCTGGTGTTCAGATTCCCAGTGTTCTCCAGAACACCCGATATTTTACAGAGGCGAAGAAATATCTTTTGTGCTGTTGAAAAGCGAACGGTTTCCTTCTGCTTTCCCGAAACATAATTAGTGTAGGCGATACGCGGCCCCAGGATTTTTATTATCCATGCAACATTGCATCCGACACGATGAAAAACCAAAAATATGGAACTTTGCATCGAGGGTAGAGAAAAGCAACAAGAAGACGTACACATTTTTTTTTATACGAATATGATTTTTTAAATAAAACGAAACGTTTTCGCAAGATCATTGTCAACGTCCATCAATCGGGTGTACAACATTTTTTATACTTTTCAATAACACGTCCATTTTATTACGTCCGACTATTTTTAAAGCATGTAATTTCTTTCTTTTCAAATATATTTGGGTAGTGGAGAGATATAATGGTTTATCGTCGTTTAAATTATATTACGCTATGGTTTCAATTAAGGGGTAACACCATTCTAGGATATTGAAATGTCTGAACAATTTTTTTTTTCGTTTACAGTATACTTTAAAGCTATAAAAGGATATGCAATTGTATGTATAGTCGAAAAAACCGTTACGTGGTTCAATTTTAAATTTTTCGTGCAAGTGACAGAAGGCACAATACCGATCATAAAATAGAACGAACGATAATGTTTTTAGTGACTTTCTATTACTTGCCGTATTTTTTCACTTTCAAAAACTGTTTGAGAGAGTACTATACAAGAGAACCAGTTAGCTTTCTTCGTTCGTTAGCTCGTTATTTTCCACTCTGCAGGCATACCAGACTCGCCATTAAGGTAGCATCAGGTGGTAAAGAACACTTCCTGAGTACCGGACATTCAGCGCTAGGGTTGTGAATGAATAATATAAGGAGAAGATAGCGACGACGTCAGTGTATGTTACAAAAGCAGGGGGAAAGAAAGGCACATTTTTTTCTTAAAACAGTATCGCGAGGAGGCTTTTCGTAGTGAATTTGAACAAAATGAAAATAAAAAGGAATATAAGGTGAAGTGGGACAGTGGAAAGAAAACAGTTTTTGGAAAAAGCAGAGAAACGGCGAATTAGAATGAAGTATACGTCATTCTTATTATCTAGCACATTAAAAAAAAGAGCGCCGAAGCAGGCGTAATTAAAGAATGAAGAAAAAAAGAATGCGATACATATGAATGCGAATATACAGAATGAAAATTGTCGTTTTCTGTTAACTGACAACAATTTCGAAAGACCAAAAAAAGTACACTTGACGGGATAATACTCAGAAGCGTTATTCGAAAGTTGTCGACAAAGATGACGATGAGGGAAAGAGCAAGAGCAGTATCAAAACGCGGAGAAGAATAACAGGGAGTTACGAGGGGATGATGGGATACAAAGTGGTGTCACATCCCACGGCAAAACATGGACAATTATACCAAAAATTCTGTATTTTATATTGAACGACACGTGGAGCAACAACCTTCGACCCACAATCATTTTTACGTAACATAAACTTCTCAGCGTCCGCGAAATCATAAAGACATCCGCTCTCTTTCTTCGTAACCTCGTGTGTAATACTCGATATAAGCAATCATCATGGCTATAAAATCCGAGTCAAATTCCCCCGTGTTTAGATCTCGAATATCGAACTCGCGAACACCAAAAGTCGACACAAAGGTTCCTCCACTCTGATGTAATCCATTCCATACAGGGAACGAACGAAACCGATTCTCCGAACCAAAGCGATTCTCCGAACCGTACGTAGAATCGTACTTTGCGACCAATCGTATTAATCAATTTTTATCGACAGTCCCAACTGACCAATCCCTAAAGAATTGCATCACCAAATTTCCACCTCTCTATAGTTCTTTCTCCCATCATCAATCCCCTCCTAATTGTCTCTTTGAAAAAGACTTTCTTCCGACTAATCCCGTTGCATTCAGATGGTCTCCCAACAGTATCCGCGGCAATAAGACCGATAGTCTCCCGCCTAATCCGACCGATGTCTATGAGGTATTAAACATCCTTGCAGACACCGTTGCGCAAGTTCCCAGTTTCAACATGTTAGGTGTAGTAAAAAGAAATGCATCATCTTTCCAATAGATGGCTTAGAAAAATCATGGTTTTATTTTGACTATATCTTATGTGACATATAACTGTTCCACATGCCCTTGACATATGTGGTATAGTTTAGTTTAAGGCGACTATAGATGCAACGGGAATTATGTTCCATCAGCCAAATGCGGGTAGTGAGTGATAGCAGAAGACTCAACTGGGAAGGGTGGATGTCCAAATCCGCAACCCATGCAGAAATTGCCAATTGATCCAGCGCTGGCTCAGTTTTGAATTTGATTTGCTAATGCTCTGCAAAAATGGTTGGAGCAAGCATCAAAAAGTCACGCGCGGCGTACTCTCGCCAGCCATATGTTAAATCCGATGTGTGGATCATGACTGGCTGCGAGTATCGAGTGAGTGTCACAATTTTATGTCAGGCCCAAGCATTTCCGTTACGCTGGTCGCTGGGGAATATTGGCCCACCAATAACTGCGGTATGTATACTAGGAATGAAAGATTCGAAATTTAAAAACTATTGCTTGGATACAAAAAGTCTGATAGTATCGCGATGCCTCTATATGCATTCTTTATATCCTTGCATATATAATTTTTTAATTGATGGTAATTTCGCGTTGTGGAAATTACCATCTAATATCGGGATCGAACGTACGGCTTCCAATTCCAAATTTGTTCGCGCCACCAACTTGGCCATGCCATGTCCAGGGGAAAACCAGACTATTTTTCGCCTATTATTGCGAAAATCCTGTATTTCAACAATTTCGTCTAGAACGCGATTTCAACGCATTGACTATGAAATCATAATGGAAAGTCCCGCATAACAGCTTAGCCAACATATGCGCTTCATCACCAAGAACTCGAAATGCGACTTTATTCTAAGTCCCTTAGCCATAATAATAAAATTACATGAACGATACATAAAAAGGAGACCGTCAGATTATACAGATGACCAAGACGTGAAGCAATACTTAGATAAAAATACTATTCGTAGAGATGAAAAAGCATAATGACTCCTTTGGATAGAAATTTAACGATCGACAACAGAAAATATGCAAAACCCTACGTCACAATATGTACACTCTTCGAGAAACTCTTTCGGGCCGAAAAGTCCATTGGGTTGTAAAACTGCTTTGATATTTCGCACGCGAAGCCAGATCGACAAGGGCTATCGTGGGACAAACGCGGTGAAGCGACCAAGGCCATGTATTCTCCTCATGTTCATCCAACGCTCCATATACGAAATTATGAATATCGTAGGCTGCAGCCAATCATGTTTTCCAAAGATATTTCTCCTTTTTTAAGCCGACCAATGTTACGCATCAGTTCATTTTTTATACCATTTCCACCACTCAAAAAATTGCGCATCACGAAAACGCATTTCTTTGGAACGTTCTTCTCCCACTATGCCAAAATTCCTTCTATGACTTCTCCACTATATCAAAAATATTCTTTCATATCATAATGAAAACTCCACAAATTAGTCTCCCGATAGAATCCATAGCAATCAGATTTAAGTCTCCAATCAGAATCAGCAGCGTTTACATCTATATAAGTTTCTGTATAGAGACCGTAGCGTGAAAAGGTCTTTAATTAAAATCCGTCGCATTGAATATAAGGGAAGTCTTTGTCCTGTCACGTCCGGAGGGGACGTGGACATATAGCGCGTGGTTCCCTCTTTCTTGCCTCCGCCTAGCGCAATAACACGGAATGATGGTAAAAAGGGAAAGTGCTGGAGGAAGGCGATATCTTTAAGGAATGTATGGAAATAATCCGATTATTGGCAATGACTCGTTCTAATTAACTTTTCATTTATTGGAATCAACCAATTTGTTCAATTCTATTAACATATAAGTACAAAAATGTGAAAATGTGGTTCGCTTCGATTGATGGTTTTTTCGCTTCGATTGATGATACAATTTTCAAAGTACACTGACTCTATTCCACATACAATTTTCAAGGATCAACGATAATTACGTAGAAAAAAATTGATGCTTCGAATACAATACTCGAGATGTTTTCTTAACTGAACTTTTTCTAAGTTAGACGGTATAAACGCCATGAATTCGGTTAGATGGAAATTTATCAAAAGTTCGTTGTGGACTTATAGAGTGACTTCGATAGACTGTTCTTAATAGACAACAACGATAGACTGCACAGCAGACTTTTTGGTAAAGGACTGAACTGCACTGCCTGACTGAATTCCCCTTTTTATATGGTTTTTCATTAGATCTTCCCCTCCGAAATTCGTAAAGTGGAAGAAAGGGCATTGTGAACGGTGGTATTGCTTATGTACATTGACTTAATTTAATTTGGGAAAGGAAGAGTATCATAAAAATAGTCAAACCTATCGTATGTGATCAACGTATGAAGCCTGTTTTCGGTGGGAGGTTTTTATGGGGAAGAGCGCAGCTGCAACCCCCAATAGAATTTTTTTTACTGGATTACTTGGTTTTACGATCGGAACATCGGCAAATATCCGAGGCCTCACTAAACATCTTTTGTACGTAATCTTTAGTTGATTAGAGAAAACGTGGGAGATGCATCCTTGTATCTTCCAATTTTTTGTTGGGAGGTCTTTTTTGGTGAAAGCGTAGCGGCTAGGCATTACGTGATCTTTTCCGCGCGCATCTCCCTTTTCGTTATCGCATGAGTTTATCATGGAAACGATGGAAGCCTTTCTCCTAAAAATTCTCCTAATGAGCGGTACCTTAATCATAGAGCGTAATATTAAGAATCGCTTTAGGAATATGTCGAGGAATGAGAATATTCTTATCGTGCCTATTCGATGCAAGCGTTTTCATAGTGGACCGTGAGAGTCCTTGATTTCGTCGGAGTTCAATATACCCCCCGTCGTGCCACTGGGATCGTTATTGGTACAAGTGTTGCCACCAATTTTAGTCTGATATTGGCTATAGCTTGTGCAAACCTTGATACGTTCGAATCCGTAAAGCTACGCCATCATGTGGCTACGGGTCAGTAACCAATGCTGTACGTACATTAGAGTAATGTTCGTTGCCGAATTTTACAAAATGGATCGGCCGTAAAACCACGACTAGCCAGCACTTGGTTAGGTCGGCTAGCCAAACATCGACCGCATTGGCTATTTGAAACTTTAATCAACGGTTGAATCTTTTTTGTACCATCGACGTGCTAACGTTTGGGCCAGTCCAGAATGTTGACGATTAGTACTCACTGCGGTACTACTACTAGTACTGAATACTTCAAACAGTTGAGCATTAGCATTTCTACATGGGAAGGGTATACGGTATATGTTATGTATTTAAATTAGTAAATTAAATTGAATTATTGTGATGCTATTGGACTCGTTTATCGCACTCGATAGCAATAGGTACCATAATAAATCATATGTGGAACATTGGATGACAAGTGGAAGATTTTCATTCTTTTTTTATGTAACGAGTTATATAGGATGATCAGTAATTCGATACATTCGATATATTGCAGTTAAGGGGTGCAAGTAGAGCTCATCAGCAGTAAATAAGGCCATATAATATACTGATGAAAATTAATATTTTCATCAGTATATTATTATGTAATGAATCGTCGACCACCCTGTATGTGCACTGAGCGATAGTACTTAAAAAAAGCTGTAAGGGGGCTTTTAGCTTTCTTTTCTTGTTTACTCTGGCTTTGGTATCGATCGTATTTCTTCGGAGTTAGTGACCGCATTTCCCTGTCTTCCATTTCGTTTAACGTATATATAAGCGAGTCCCTCTTGGTGTTACGTCGAAAGATTGGGTCCGAGGCGGCACTATGGCTCAAGCTATTGCCATTTATAATCCTGAAGTACATTGGAGGGTTGAAGAAAGGACATCAAAGTAAAAAAGCTACAGCGTTAAAACCGAAAGTCACTCAGAACTTCTCCTATACTTTAACCCAACATAAATTGATGCTAATAGCGTCATCAAAAAGAAAGTCCATTGTGTTCCTATTCGAAACATCAGCGGTTTTCATTTATTTGAATTGAAAATCGTTCTTTTTTACGAAAAAATATGGATGTCAAGAGAAATATGTTTTCTTGATTAGCAGTGAAATTTCAAACAACACTCCATTCATCGATATCCACGTGAAATCCGATTCACGGTTGACATTATTCAGTATTTCCGATAAATTACTTATTGCAAAGTGTTTTTTCTTTGTTATATTACTTGGATTAAAATTCTGAAAACTGGTTATACTGAGATTTTTCATAATCCGCCCCGTTAGTAGATTTTGATATCGGCTATTTTGTATGGATAAATCGGTGATACCATTTTTAGGAACGTTCCCTTTATTTGCTTTCAAGTTTTTGCTTCTCATTATCCTCATACGATTTTCGTTTGTATTGCAAGCATATCATACGAAAGCCGAAAATTCAATAATTGCAGATATACTAGGTGTCCCATTTAAATCTTACATCTAATATTTCTCGGATCAAATATACTGCATAAGGTTTTAAGGGTTATAAGAACGCGTTTCAAAAACAATTTTGGTCTGACAAAAATTCCAGACCAAAATTGTTTTTTAAACGTGGTCTAACAGGGTCCGGATACTGGCGGCTATATTGGAGTCTCTGCCAAATATAGCCGCCTGCATCAACCCTGGTTTTCCGCAGTTTCCCTGGGCCCTCGTTCAAATATGACACTAGTGCCATAGAAAAGAGTGGCTGCGGTCAACACTGGGCGGGGGGGGGGGCTCTGGAAGGGACGTAGGGAATTTCAGAAGGATTGTGAATGTCAAAAGGGATGGGAGGAATAAAGAACGAAATGGTAAAAGGGGAAGGACCCCGTACCTTAGAGGTAATTTTTTTGTCATGCCTCTCCCTTTATCGCATACAACTTTTGTTATACAGCATATTTTATGCGCGCAATATTTTTCGAGAAAATTCAGATGTAAGATTAAAGTGGGACACCCGGTATATAGTACTTCAAAAATGAAAAGAACAGAATTTTTTCCATTTCCTAAGTCATTTTGGAAACACTGTATTGCAATGGAGTATTGCAATGGAAGAAAAAGATTCTAAAGCTTGCTGTCCGTAGTTTGGAACTTTTGCGGTCACATCTTTTTTTTTAACTTCCATCAGTGAACATTTTTTTTATGATTTCAATACTAAAATCAGAGAAAGGCTAATTATTCGGCATGGATTTGATGTTTGAATCTGCTTAGTAGGACTATTTGTTCCAAAGACAGATGATTGAGTGAAAAATTACTATTTGGCCTTCAAACTTGGATATCTCAAGAAAGAATAATGGCACGGAAAATGGAAAAACGGTTTTGGAAACTTCAACGGAATTTGTAAAAGAACTAGACTCGTACATTGTTTTGAACAAAAAACAATATATAACTTTTTCTGTATTTTGAAAAATGAACTGTAAATTTGCAAATAGTTATGTGAAATTTAATAATTTATTGCGTTTTTTAAGGTTCATATGTCCCTCTGTTCTTAGTTTTTAACGATTAAACTTGTCAGTTCAGTTTTTATAAGATTCAGGCAAAAATGATCATTTTTCCGAATCTTTTCTAAAGACATCTCCAGGCCGAAAGCATCAATGTGCTTATTTGAGCGATGTGAGTTTTATTGGTAATTTCGTGAGTGGATGCCTCTCACCCAATTTAATTGGCTTACGATGTATTTCTTTTTTCATATTTATGTATTACACGTACACATACAAGCAAATGAGGATGCACACGCATTGATATACATACGCAATTCAATACAGGCGCAACAAATTGACACGGTTTTGGTTGAAAGCCATAGATGGAATAATAAAGAACAACAGGAATGATGAACAAAAAACGAGTCGGATCATCAAATTCGCGAGTGCTTTTCTATTGTTTTGGTATGATTAACCATCTACCTTCAAGTTTCTCCCTTCAGGTATCGCTTGAACTCGTCGATTCGTGCTGAATCTTGTGCTAATTTTAGGTCGATAATACAAATCTCTCATACTCAGATTGAATTATGCCTATCAATTCGTGAGATACAAAATATTGGAGTGTAATCAAACTAAAGACTAAAACTTTGTTTTAAAAGAAGAGCATCCTCATATTTATATACTCACAACAACCTCATTAAATCTGCGAAGGAATTCCAGGCGGACTCATAACTTTTACTCATAAGAATTTAAAAAAATCAGTGAAATTAAAAAGAAATCAGGAATTTAAAAAAATCATTTTTAAATCATAAGAATTAAAAAAAAATAAACTTTTACCCATAAGAATTATAAAAAATCACTCAAAAGAAAATAAAAAAAAAGAAATTTCGGTATTTTTTGCTTCCTGCCGTCATATTGGAACCACTCCTACTACGTGGAGAATGGGACATAGCTGACGTAAATCTTTCTGCATACAACCTGAATTAACGAGCCGTGAAGTATTAGGTGAAGTAAAAAGAAATCCGTGGCTCGGAAAAATCATGGATTTCTTTTTACTATACCCAATATATTGATATATTATCGAAGAGCTTGATAAATGATCGTGTTTTTTGCACTCCTAGAGCCAATATTTTTATTGCAATGTGTGGAAAACTTCATGTATATTATGGAAACACGTTTCCTCGCTTTTTCGTACATGCGTATGGTAAATAGAGTAAGCGTATTGAATAATACGCGGAGGGAAGTAAGCGAAGCTCTCAGAACATAAAAGTACACGAATTAGTACTGCGCACGTGCGCATTTCCCACACTTATGTACATTTATTTTACCGCTTCAGGGCAAACCAATCATTATCAACGGTTAAGGTGGGGAATTATTTATGGTGACAGGTTGTTTACAAGAAGGCATATAATTGCAATTTTATGCATAATTGACACACGGCAGAATAGTACATTCAAACATATCGACGCATATAAAAAGATTTTTTTTTCTGTGGAAAGGCTACACATGTATCCCCATCCAGGACTCGCGAAGCTGTGTGCGACACAACTTGTGCGAACACCTGGAAAAACAGGTATTTAACATGGCCAAATCTTTGACAATATGACTTTGCGATATAAAGTATGGTGTATCTTTTAACGCATCGCGACAAGCCAGTTAGTATGTGTTAATACTCAAAAAGCAAGAAAAATCTCTGTACTTTAACACACTGTCGAATGCCAATTGTTCGTTTCAAGATTCATCAAGTTTGTACCAATACATCGATACTTGCCGACTACAAAATGCGCGATGAGCCCCTTGCCGGTATTCATATGAGTTAACCTTTATGAGCATGGTGCGCGATTCCCTCGAAGTTATCAACAATTACCTATTGATTGTAGATAACTGCGGACTTACTTTAATTTGTCATTATTTGGGTGTATTTTATGAACTTCTAAAGATCCATTTAAGAACGGCTTGAACGGTCGCTTAAGATTAAGGTATCTACAAACATACCTACAAATAAGGAGTTCTACTGTACCGGCAGCGCTGGTAGATCATTCCGTCTTCAGAGAGAGAGAGCCACATTCGCGACAATACTTCGACGCAGCTTTGGTTCGCGTCGGTACAACATTAGCACGAGCTACGGCTATCGACCGCGAGGTAACATTGTCGCTAGCGACGTGAAAACCCTGATAGGTTTCGTGTATGAGTATGTATATGAGTACGTGTATGAGTATGTGCCGAAATGCGCCAGAACTTAATGTCACAAATGTCACACGATACTTTCTTGAAATCGTAAACAAATATCTACGAATTATGATTTTCTACAGATTTCCTCATATATGTGACAGAATCAAATGATTGAGGTCCCAAAATGTCTGTTTTGAATATGGTTACGCAGCTGTTCTCCCCTCCAATCGTGTTATTAACTTTGTATTTTACAGCGTTTTCATCATGACACTCGCGTGGTGATACAATCTGTTTTTTTTTTTATTTCAGAACGTGGGGTGAAGACAGCCGTTCGTCTATGGATTTGACATTATCTGGTTGAATTTTATGAAATTCTGAAGAGCCATTTAGGAAATCCGTGGGAAACCCGTCTTCCTATCGGCTGTATCGACCGAGTTGGGGTGCGGCCCCCACTTAGCCCCTTCGCAGTCAAGTGGATCTTTGTGCCACTTTTGTGTTGAAAAAAAAAAACAGATTCATCCTAAAATTTCAGTGTGGTGGTTTTTAGGGTCGCTGTATATTATTATAGATTAAATAATGTAAATATCTAGCAAGATTTTTTTTCTATCGTATAGGCTGCTAAATCATGGAAATAAAAACCACTGAAATTTGAAATGGACTTGTTTTATTTGGCTGCATACGCGGATTACCAATCTGTATCAGCTGTAGGTTAACTCCATCACTACCCTTCATCTCATATTTATTCGAGTCCGCTGGGTTTCCGCCTGCACACTAGAGCGTCAACAGTATTCCCGCAATGCCTGAACATGCGAATCGAGCACACCGTTCTGAAGGCATCCATCTAGTATACACTTGACTCGCTGGCTTTTGACATGAAGTCGACCCACGACACGCATCGTCGTTCACCGATTATTTCTTGTAAACCACTATTCCTCACGGGATCATCAGTGAGGGAATCGGAGGACCCAATTAATTTTTCTTCAGGGTATTAAATGAAATAAAAATCGAATTTGTGTTAATTGCTTTGACTGATTATTATATCAAATTTCTTCAGAAACACATGGTATCATAATTTTTTTTACTTCAATCCCCAGTTTTTTTTACTGCAATTCAATTTTGATTGCAAGTCAATTTTTCTTTACTCCAATCCCGAGTACACGTTTGATGTTTATTTGAAAACGAGAAAATGATGAAATACAATTTCGATTCGTATAGACATTTCTTTCAATAATGATGAATCACTCCCGAATAGGAATCCTGGTCCGGCTACAAAAAAGGCTTCATCAAGCATCTTGATTTGTTTTCATGCCTTGATCAGTGAAACAAATCAAGGTCTGACCATAATAGAACGTCAAGCCTTGATCACGTTACAAAGTAAGTACTTGATTAAGATACACAATCGAAACCTTATTTGTTCTTTAAACAAGAATCTTTCCTAAATATTATTATTATTCTCCCGCTGTACATCCTTTTCCAATTTTTACGGCGCCTCGCTACTTATTTTTCCTCTGTTCCTTCTTTTATTTCTCTCTTTTTCCGTTTTGGTCTGCCCCAACCTTGCGGCCACAGCCGACTTTCCCCCTTTGTACCGTATTCCCCGTGCTATTTATAGCACGGGCATAGGGAAACTGCGGAAAACCTATGCCGGTACAGCCGGTCCCAAGTTCACCCCGCGGCAGGGGAGCGAGTTTGATCGAAAAATGTCGAAGGAAAAACTCTGCCACTACCGGGGTTTCAACCCGGGACCTCCTGATCCGCTAGCAAGCCTTCAACCACTTTGACCAACGGATCAGTTTGTCTTTACTAGATATTTATTTGATTGGTCTTCTTCTAGTTTTACAGATATTCCCTCTTTTTACGAAGCCCAAACTTTATCTACAACCTTCCACAATCCATTTTCAATTTCCATCGAACAATGTAGAAGAAAAATTGCGTCCGCTACTAGGGTTAGAACAGGGGACCTTCCGATCGACTGAGAAGCATCTAACTACTTGACTAATGCATCGGTTATCTTTATTAGATTTTTTTGTACCTAAGTGAACTTAGATATAACTTTTATGGCATACGTTTTTGATTTATTACATGTTATTATAAATTATTTTCTATTATCACATTCCATACTTTATCACGTATTATTAAAGTAACAAAAAAATAAAGAAACGTTTGTTTATACCTTATATGTATACCTTATATGTTTTTAAGAAAAATGCTAAATGAACTCTCATTAAACAAAAAAAATATAATAAAACTCATCTATAGAGGTGGCTACGGACAGATCCTTTCAGGGTACGTCGCATTCTTTTTCCGGCTGGTTTTTTCGCGCTCTGCGTCATTTGTCCGAGCTAGCTGGATCAAGAAACCGGAGGAAACCGTACATTCAGTTGTCGCAAGAGTATCCAGATAAAAATTTGAATATTTTTGCGAAAAATAATCCTCGACCGATTTACTGAAGAACGTTTTAAAGGAGCCCAAATAAGCTGACTTTAACTTATTTATTTATATTTTTGGAATATTTTCTTAAACCTATGTGTCATTTAAAAAATGTCGTTTTTTCACTATTTTTCGACTTTGTAAAATCGTGTGTTGGACTATCGTGGGTGTTCGAAAAATAGTGACCTCGCCATTTAGTGATAAGATCATTGAAAAGAACACCGTTAGCTTTAGTTTCGTTCTTTAAAAATGTTTGCGATTCTTTATACAGAGCTATGAAGCTTTTTTGGAAAAGCAAGCGGTTTCAAGAATAAGATTAAAGAAAAACGATGGCTTTATCCTTTTTAAAACGCTGTTTGGTAAATTGGTTTACGATCTTTTTTCGATGAGATATTCCATATTTCGTTTAGATGGAAAAGTCACTAGATTCCTAACACTCTTGGTCAAGGTCGTATATACTGTTACTGCGCTATCGACTTTGGATCTTCGCCAAGCTTAGTCCATAGGATCACTGTCACCATTGCTATCATGACAAACCCAAATAAATCCACACCAATGTTATGCGCACCCAGCGATTTTACTCAATATCCGTGTTCACCAACCGCTGAAAATGTACATTGTTTCATTGACACGCCGGCAACAAAAGCGTGAGCCAACGTATCTTGCTGCGTTAAAAAAAGTCTGGACGAAAATCCGCCCAAAGCAGAGAGCACGATACGTATACGTGCATAACCGGAAATACGCCCAGTAGCTATACATATAGTAAAATCACAATAAAAATAAAAATGTATAAAAACGATATCCGGAAACTGCGTCGCAAAATCCCTTGAGGAGATCTCCCTTCAGGGAATATTGAATCCTCGTAGGTCTGTGTAACGTTTTAGCCCTTTCAAGTGAGGCAGCTCTTCAAAACCTCATTCCGAAATATCTATTATTTTAACGTGGTCATTATTATAAAACAATCCGTGTCTTTCGCGTAAATTTTTTGATAGATCAGAATAGAATGGTGCAAAGTTGTTGAAAGTACACTAGGATCCCGAATTAATATTCAATATTAAAATTTCAAATGGCTGAATATCAATAACAATGTATTTGTATATATTTCTATTTTTGCAAACATTATATGTACAGTAATTAAACAAAGTTAATTCTATGCTTCAATTATGAAGCATATTTATTATGAAAAATGACAATAAATATCAATCTTGTCGGCTTTCATACAATGAAATCAATACTATTTAACGCGAAAAATAAGACGCAATTGTAATAATATTGCACAAATATAATTTAAAAATATGCAGACGAAAAGTAACATCAGTTCACTGTCGTATCATTCTTGTATTTCGATAGCAGAAAGTTTGATCGTTATCTTGTGCCAAGTTTTTACATAGCGTATAAAATCAAAAACAGAATTGTAGAAAACTCGGGGCCACTATCCGATATTAAGCAATTATCTGATGTATGGTATCCTTACACTGAAATGATTCAATAATTTTCGAGTTATAAACATATAAAAATATAGCTCCTCTAAACAATACGATTTCCCTAATAGTTTAACTTAACATAAATAAATGGCGTAAACATTCTAAAAAATTGCAGGCAGACATTTTCATTTTTTGTAGAAACCATACATTCGTTTGTACATACGCATATCCATATGTGTATGTTCAGACCAAACTTTTTGCCTCAAACGTATTCGTCTACATTAAATTTACCGAGTAAGCCACGGTTCCTTGTACTTTCCTCACGTCCCCTATTTTCTCTTATTTTCTCATACCAATACACCTCCATTTCATTGTTACGGATCTTTTGTGCTTTCGTTTTCAATTCGTACGGTTTGACTTTCCTGACGCCAGCGATATAGTACGGTAAGAACTAACAATTTCGCAAAAATACGTATTTTAGTATCCTGTTAAGTGCATGACGAAAGCGCCTTCGTCCACTTTGAAATTTTGAAACCACTATTCTCTCAACCGGCTGAACCAATTGGTATGAAATTTGTTGTGTGCATTCAATACCATAGCACCGAGGGCCTCCTGCTCGTTATTTTGGATAAAAATGTTTCATCCTTGAGAAATCGTAACAAAAAACCGAGAACACGCCGCCGTCCACTTCGAAATTTTGAAACCACTATTCTCTCAAACGGCTGAACTGATCGGTACGAAATTTGTTGTATGCATCCAGGACGATGGCACCGAGGGCCCCCACTTTGGATAAAAACGTTTCATTCTTGAGAAATCGCTGTTTAAAACGTTTCGATTAACTCTCTCGCATTGGCGTATCACGTGGTAATATTCATCATGCGCTTGAATAGGACGAACGAGAGTGAAGGAAATCTGAGAGCGTGCACTTCGCGCGGTTATCAAATTCAATCATGGCAATTTCATTGGACACTCTGCGGAAGTACCACTTAATTTTGTACTTTCGTCTTGCTCTATTAAAGCGCCGAGCCAATTTTTACCGCGGCCCTCGCCGCACTGTTGCAATTGGATATACTCTTCTGAGTTGAACGCTGTCGACACGAAAAAGTGTAGAAATCGAGACCGAATACGGGTTTATCTTATTTCATCGAGAACAAAATTTTTGCAGCCAATCATTTTATTCGGTCGAAATTCCTTTACGTCTAAATAAAAATCTCTGGTGTTTTGACAACTCTCAAATTTTCTTGCTAATTCATTGAAAAGAACAATCGTTCGTCAGAGTTACGATAAAAATTATGAAACTACAATATACAGATATAACTGGTAAATTTTCAGTGGGGTGAACAGATGGGCTTGTGTTCACAGTATTGATAAACATAAATTAGTACTCTTTCCCCTAGAAGCAGAGTAAAAAAATGCATTATAAATATACTCGCTGTTGTATCTATTTTCATATTCATGTCTTTTTCACCTTACAAATAACGGTTTTTAGAAACATGAAAGTACATGGTAAAATTTTTTGTTTCCAATGCATGTGCATTTGTAAACATAGCATTCGACGAATCTGTGTGGCTCTTAATGACGAAAAAACTATTTTGCGAAACTCCAGAAGAATACATGCGTGTTTATGAGGTCAGTTCATAAATAAATATAGATTCACTTTTTTTTCAAAACGACATTATTTACTTCTTCATCTTAAAAGTATTGCAGGCTGCAATGTCAGACAAATACAGGGGAAGCGGTGACATGAGGTGATTCATCTAGTTTCGCGGTAACCTCTCCGGGTGAATGTGCTGGTTAGTCACTGTGGCGAAAAAGCACGTCTCAGCTGTTACTCGCTCATGTAGCATCTGACAACAAATTTGCTTATTTGTAAATAGTATCACTATAATACAGCGTAGCGATTTTTTGGGAGCATTAAAACGATTATGTTGAGCAGAAGAAAAAAATTTGTATTTTTCACTGAATTTGTACAAGCAAAAATATTCATTAAAAAAATTTGAGTTTGAAATGTTCTGTATATATAAATTTGTCTAGCTTTTCAAAATTCAGAATTAATCGATGATCACCATCAGCTTTTGGTACTAAGAAAGAGCTTGATAAAAATTGGCCTTTGATTCGAGCTGTAATCAAAGTATTGTTGGAGCTATTCTCTTTCCGTAGGAGGAATGCGCTTGACCACTCGTTTCGAAAAATGAAAACGATATACATCAAGCTAATTCTGCTTGGCTTCATCCAAGGTAATAAACCCTTTTTAATTATATCCTGAATTCGAATAGAAAAATCAGGATGGGTGGCCGACGTCAGTGGAAAATTAGGTACGATTCGATTTCCAATCAGATTTCCAACAATGAGGGAAAGAGAGTAGCTACCCCTTACTCATAAAACTCGTATGTTTGAGTCGACTCCACTTAACCATCTGGTCAATGGATACCCGGGTATCCATTTCAGCTTTGCAGATAGAATTGATTAACTTTTTCTTTAAAAAACTGTATAACCGTCTGGATCCCCGAAATTTAAGTAGTTTGAAACCTAATTTTTTTATAATAAATTATTTAATAATTATTATTAACTATCAAACTTGATGAATAATAAACAATATCGTGCCTGGTTATTGAACGAAGGAGGTATCAAGCTTGATTCTTGATTCTTGATGGTGGAATCAATACTACATGCTATTGATTCGATTCAGCCGTGTATTATGAGAAAAACGGTCAAAATAGGAGCAAAGACATGACCAAGTTATTTTTCTACATGGTACCGCTGGCGCTCATGTCGCAAAAGTCATAAAATATTCGGTAACGACCAGAGGGGATATTGGACCTCACCTATCGTAATCTCCGAACATTGATCTTTCTGATTACTGGTTGTTTCAACGGATGCAGCAGGATTTGGTAGATGACCGGTTCACTTCTTTTTCAGAAATCGAACATTTCCTCAAAACTTGGGGTCGCTTTAAAATACGAGACTATTTTTCGAGATAGAACACGAAAGTTGCCTAAGAAGTGGGAAAAAGTAGTAGCGAGCGATTGACGATACTTTGATCAATCTGTTCATATCTTTTACTTCGAGATATATGGATTTTTATCACGAAAAGATGAACCGAATTGATTTTTACTGTAAATTAATCAATTTAATCAATATAATCGACAAAGCTATGATAGATCAACAAAACGATAATGCGTTATGGAATCGTGCTCTAACTTATATTTCTACAAAATTAAAGTTCGATCAAAGAGTTTTCTGAAAACGGTTCTATGTTTCGTAGATTTTGATCCATCATAGAGACTTGGGCTTGTGTACTGGTATAGAATAAAGCGAATTTCGCAAATGTATGATTTTGGTTACACAATACGAAGTGTCAACAAACAAATAAGAAATGATAATGCTATAGTCATAAAAGTCAACAAACAAATAAGAGTCAACAAACAAATAAGAAATAAAAATGCTATAGTCATAAAAACTGCAGGCAGCGGGAGAAGACTAAATAGAATAGACGAGAGTCACATCGTGTCTACTTTCAAAGAGTGCCTTGGAGACACAATTGGAAAAGTCGAGAATTCTTCCCGAATCTCGGCCAGTTCTGGGTACCTCTCAACGTCTCAAAACTGTAGTCTATTCGAAGGCATAGACAATACTACAAGAACGAAGTCTCTTAAAAAAACAGTGACTTTAAGATTCTACGTTTTACAGGACAGTCAACCCATTTATCTCATGTAGCAGTATTGATATTATACAAAAAGATAGATCTTCGATTAATTATTAGTATTTACAAAGACTACACTGTTCAGAGGACCCTGCTGTGAAAGTCTAAAAAATTCATAGGTGAACAAGTAAGTTGTTTCACGAATAACTTAAATTTACTTCGTAGGTTTATTAGGCCGCACTTCGACTCGGTCCGTACGGCCGATCGGAAAACTGGTTTCTCACAGATTTCCTAAATGACTCTTCATAACTTAATAAAATTTGGCCAGACAATGTCAAATCGATAGACGAATAGCTGACTTGTATCAAAATTTCTCACATCGAAAAAAAATTACACGACGACCACAAGGGCCTCGTGATGCGAGTGCTGTAAAATAAAAAGTTTAGATCATAACACGACTTGGAGGGAAGATGAGCCACGTAGCCATATTCGAAACACACATTTTGAGACCTCAACCATTTGATTCTGTTACATATTTTGAGAGATCCGTGGCAAACCATAATTTGTAGGTATTTGTTTACGATTTCGAGAAAATATCGTTCGACATTTGTGAGAT
The DNA here is from genome assembly GCA_030523105.1 of Ophioninae sp. A BG-2022a. Classification (NCBI taxonomy): domain Eukaryota; kingdom Metazoa; phylum Arthropoda; class Insecta; order Hymenoptera; family Ichneumonidae; species Ophioninae sp. A BG-2022a. The sequence goes on from JAPYZI010001494.1 coordinate 26,484, forward strand.
TTGGTTCCGGCAAATGCTGACACGGCGCACATCTCGAAATACCCGGTTTGTACATATGTACGTATACATACTCATTCACGAAGCTCGTCGGGGCTTTTCGGACGCTTGCGGCAATGTTCCCTCGCTGTAGATTGCTGCAGTTCGCGCTAATTTTGATTTACCGACGCGAGCCGAGGCTGCGTCGAAGTATTGTTGCGAGTGCGGCTCCCTATGGAGGATACATTATTCCATATTCACTAATGTAGATTCGTGTAATTTTGTATTAAAAAGAAGCAATAGTTGATGTAAAATAGGTACCAGAGTGGGAATCTCCCAACGTAGGAATTCTAATCTAAGAAGCAATGTTGTCTGAAATTGAATCTTGCGTACAATTTCCTCACACACCGTTTGCTACTCGTTGAAGCAAATTTTTGGTAAAAAGATGATGAAAAACTTCTGTTCCTTTACCTAAAATGAGATCGGCCTACGAAAACTTCATGATCTGCCTCGATCAAGTATACGATTTCTCCTAACGATGAAGCAATATAGATGCGTTTGCGTCTCGCAAATTTCCTTCTTTATAGTAGGATTTAAATCTTTGGTTTGATTTAACTTAAACGAAAAAAAATGTTTGCTCTCAATCTGCATTTGCATCGCTATTGCTGAGCGTAGCCATTCTGGATTTTGTTTTAATGGAAATGAAAAGTATTATTTTATTACTATTTACTTTTATTATTTTATTACTATTTACTTTTATTATTTTATTACTATTTGCGATTTTTTTACTATTGTTATTTATTAAATCACTTTGTTATAAAAAATAGTAATTAAAAAAGAACGGCGACGTTCAATGATAGCTATTTCAATTACACAAAAATTGTGTACACATGTTATCTTTCTGACACTCATTGCCCGATTTACCTTCCGCACCAGTTCGAACAACGTGATTTCGAGAAAAACGCCTGTTGAAATTCGGCTATTCTACATGCTTTTACTATAAGTGCCCGAATCCTGACATTTTTTTAAATGATAAAATATTTATTGGTACACATCTTTTGAAAGAATACATTACAAGGAAATGCAAAAAAAAACGACGTATTTAGTCCGTTATGATGCGATTTTCTTTTAAAGACTATACCAGAAGTATGGACAATATTAGAATAATATTAGAGGAAGACACCCACGATTAACTGAAACACACCATTTATTGATTTACAATGAATGGCGTATTTCAATAAATCGCTACAAACTCGGAAAATAGATAAAAAATCAATAGGTTAAATACGAAAGTGTGAACCGAAAAAAAATCGTAGAAGAGATCGGAAAAGGGGTTTAAGAGGACAGAAGATTACGCCCAATCATACTTATGGCAGTGATCAGTCTGTCTTCATACTTAACCTCTCGGAGTGAGCTACCTGTGTCTTAAGATCTCCTTAGCGTACAATAGAAAGACGGCGAGTACAGACAATACCTCGTCTCTAGAACGTGGCGGTTGCAAAACGCTGTAATTATGCTGCTTGATAATTTACCCGTTCATTGTCAGTAGCTTTCGAGGATGAACGAAATGGACGTAGATGTGCACAATGTCCAACGATGAGGGGTCGAGTGATTACAATACAGAGAGTTAGAAGAGGAGAAATCTGCGATTCACTACTGCTCATAACAACACGAAGATCTGCACTACATACTCTTATATATATATAACACAGTTGTAGTACGTACTATCTATAAAAAGTATATCTTTTTGTATATCGTTTGCTTCATACTCCAATATACGAGGTGTACCGGCATGAAATGAGCGTTTTTTTGGGTAAATGAAACATGGTGATTTTTAATGAGAAAGTAAAAAAATGTTATTGAAAGTATTGACTCCTGCTTTCGACACTTTTTTGGGAATAATTTTTAATTTGGGATTATTTGGAATAAAATCATAGGCCATCAAAAAAAAATTAGGTCCGTTATTGGAAGAAATACCATTAGAAACAAGAAACAGAATGTGGTATCAAGACGATGGGTGCCCGGCACATGTTTCGCTGATAGCTAGAAATAAATTTCCAAAGAAATTTCCAAATCGTTGGATTGGACGTAGAGGAGCTGTATTGTGGCCGACTCGCTCGCCAGGCTTGACACTTCTGGACTTTTTCTTGTGGGCATACTTGAAAGATCTTGTTTATAAATAACATCTAACTACGCCAGATGATACGCGTTAGAGAATTTTTCGAGCCTGTGATTCGATAATTGTCGAAGTTATAAGAAATTCTACACAATCCGGGATAAGGAAATTGCAATATTGTATTGATTCCAATAGCAATCACTTTTAACATCTACTATGAATAAAGGTAAATTCACATAAAAATAAAATTCATGGAACTTTTTGATCTTAAGTGACCTTGAATGACTTTGACTCCTAAATGTATTTAATGCAGTATTCATTGCTCTACAAGATAGTTGAAAAAAATGTACCGTCCCATTTAAAACAGTGAAGGTGCTCTTTACTGTCCGACAGCGCCTCCACCGAGATAAAAAAAATGATCCCATTTATTGTTCGCGGCAGAAATGTTCGAGGTGGTAACAGTTAGTGCCTCACCCTGTATATGAGAAGAAATATCGAGAATCTATGTTTTCACATATAATAGAAACTTTTGTAGCACAGTATTTTCGCGTCAACGAGGGGATCGAAATTGCAGCTGGGATGGGTTATCGCATTGCATAATATCCGATTCCAAGTCAAGGATATAACATGGATCCAAGGTCTTTCTTTTCTTGACACACAATCGTCATTTATATATAACATGAGCGAAGACTGCACTTAAGAGAGAGACCCCCCCCCCGTCTGTCGATCTTGAACTACTTGAACACTTTATTGCAGGGCAGGGTACTGACTACCTTGAATCTTTAGGTTTTGAAGATTCATTGTAATCTACATACAGAAAAAGGTACAGCTGTCACACTGCTATACTACGTATCAGTGATTATGTACGTCAAAGTATCGACAACAGGATGGTGAAAATTATGATGTTCTTTGATTTTTCTAAAGCCTTTGATCTCGTTGGTAACATCAAACTCCTACAAAAGGTCAGCAGCCTCGGTTTTTCAGCCTCTGTGCTGAGGTGGTTTACATCCTACCTCACCAGGAGGTTACAAGCCGTGCTTGGTGCCAATGGTACACGATCAGCCTGGTCTGAGGTTGATTCAGTCGTTCCATAAGGATCTGTATTGGGCCCTGTATTGTTTACACTTGACATATTCGACCTGAGATTTTCCCTTGCTGGTTGTGAATAAAACTTTTATGTTGATGACTGATCCATACAGCAAGATTTCAGTAACTAACACTGATATATTTCTTATAAGGATTTAGGCATCTCTGAATCGACTTATTCTTAATCCATTAACGCCCGCAGGACAAACGTTCGACAGTCAAGTTTGAGCCGTCACTGCATGATAAATTCAGCCGAAAAAAGTCGGGAACCACGCTTCCCTGTTTTCAAGGGTGCTCATTAGAATGTTAAAACAACAATAAGAACCAGCAATGAGAATTCACCTGGAACAAAATCCATAATCCAAATATAATCTCAGAATACTGGTTTCATCAAACGTAACATTCGTGGCAGTTCACGATCGCGGAATGGATGCGCGGAACGAGGATTTTCAATGAATCATAAAAGTATCATTGTGATATCATTTATCTTGCACAGGAGACGTAGTAAAGGAATATAGAAAGTTGAATGCGATATTTATATTTACGATCTGCGGATTTTCTGACAACGCTTGCTTTATATTATCTTACTCGGATGGTATGATGAATTTTTGTTTCATAAATCAAGTATTTTATTTCTTTTTTTCACATCTATGATGCTAATTGTGTATGCACGTATGTATATTTGTGTATCTCCATACGATTCAGTAATGATTAAAAATACAAATACTTTCTTTTCAAGTCGGATATTATTTAGATACATTTTTTATTTTGAAACACATCGTGTGGCTGGATGGGAGAACATCTTTGGGATATTATTTTACTCAATAATAAAATAATATTCCAAAGATATCATACATAATCAATCGCGCGTATTTATATGATATTGTTTTAAAGCAGAAAAGTTGTGGTATATTTAGTTTTATATATATATGTACTTTCCAATCGCGCTAGGCACGCTAGAAAATTGATGAAATTGAATGCAATTAATAAGCACAGCACTGAAAAAAAAAACATCTGATTTACGTATTGTATTAAGTGAGAGATGGAATACCACTATTGTATTAGAACCTTTGTTTTATAATTGGTAGTGAGAACCTTTAGTGTCACATTTGCTTGTTAACGTATAATTTTTTTAGATCATTAAAAAATAATTCCATTTATATATTATTTCCCATAGAGCGAATCCGATTATTGTAAGAAAAAAAAAATATATATATATATATATATATATATATACTGACTATCAAAATAAAAAAGATGATTAAAATAAAACATTGTTTCGTTTTTCTTCACTAATTGCTTTTAAAGTTTATGTATTTTATAAATTCTATGTATATTTAATTGGTGAAGAACTTTGTTTTGAAAAAAATCATGAATTATGTTTTATGACAGTACTTCTCTCAAATGGTAACAGGTCCTAAAAAGCTTAACATAATGAAAAAGTGGCATCAATATTACTTTTAATTTGGATTGCAGAAATATTTTCTTTCGTCTTGCCTGAAATACATTGGCTTCTATATTTAGTCGGTATTCAATGTCTTCCGAAAGAAGTTATGGTCCTCTTATTTCTTGAATCCTTTTAAAATACTAATACACAGACTGTAAAAGGAGATTAATGTATAAGAATATGCTAAAAAATAAAAAGAATTCTTATTAAGTCAAATTTTTAGGTCTGAACGATACTTTCTGGGATGGAACCTCCGGAGTATTATTATTGATTCAAAGTCTTCAACGGAATACATAGTTACATTAGGGATGTCCTGGACAGAAGCCAATCGACACTTCCGCTTACCTCGTGAGCCTCATCATATCAAAGTATACAACTGAAACGAGCTGCTTTTATTTGAATAAGTGAATAGGAAAAGTTGTATACGAAATAAAGCAGAGAAGAACGAAGTTATATTTCTCTGAAGAACACAGCATTACATGTAGATATTGAACTTTTACGGTGGAAGAGAAAATAATAAAAATGTAATCAATTTTCATTTACAAGTATTATTCACATTATTTTATGCGAAAAAATACCATTCGTCAAAAAGTTTCGTGCGCAGAAACAAATTTGCTATACAAGAAATATTGAATATGCGATGATGATATTTGTGTTATTCTTTGACAAATTCTGTAACCGATATCTAATTTTAGTAATTTTTTACTCTTGAGAAATGATCATTTTGCTTGTTCATTTGGTCCAAAAAGTAACAACAGCGGTTTAGTATATGAATCGTGGACGGAGATTCGCTGGTTTGAGATTTGGGTGGATTTCACGCCATAATAAAAAACCTTTTGCCGTCAAAATATAAAGCAAAATAAAGATAAATAAAAATAGTCTGACCACGTATTGATTAATTCTGTGTCCAACGCCACTGATATTATGGATAATCAAATTGTGCGGACCACGGCTTCGTAGCAGTTAGTTGGACGCGGTACACAGAACGAAGCAAATCGGAGCAGGACGTTTTCGACCCCGGTACATGGTGAACGTAAGTAAAAGTTCAGGATTTTTTTTCAGCATATTTTGGCTTTATAAACCACAAGAAATATGTTATAACTAATAGATTTTATTTATATTATTAAAACATCATAGCCAAAATGGCGAACAAGGTGATAAATGCCAGCCTGACCGGCAGTGCCATCTATCAGCTTCATCAATATCGTAAATTCTGAAAGAACGGCTTGAATGTCGCGTACTACCATTTTTTGAATTTCCCGCATATTTTGAAAAGATGGAGCCACCGTGCACCGAAATAGATTAGCCAATACGAAAGCAAGAAGGTTTGAGATGACCACGTGCCTCGACCATTCGGCCATAACTGGGCTCTTAGGATGTACGATGCTTCCGGATCGAGATCCAAGCGTATAATACAGCGAGTGATCGCTATTATTTCGCACTAAAAAGCAAAACCTATCACAAAAACATCCGCTAGTGCGAATTACGTGTCTCTTGACCTGACAGCTACGCACGGACGCATGTACATCTAATAAATTGTATACCTAGCTCAAACCAAGTAGCATCGGAAAAAGAGCATTACGCCTAAGGTTACTGAAATGCACCTGTCGGCTCAAGAAATGAGGAGAAATCATCTAGGATCATCGGATAACATTCTACTTCTCCAACATTCGACGAATCAAGGGAACAATATAGGACTGCGCCAGTGAATTTGCGAGCTGATCAACGTGGATCTATGTTGGTAAAAATGTGACTGATGTAGCCAAAATAGTGAACACTATTGTAGAAATGAAATAGTGAACAATATTAAAAGAACATCACCGTAAGAAATAAACTGGCCTGCTTGCCGCTAAGTCTGCGCATCGGGAGGTCATTTGTTCGAATCACAATCGCGTAATTTTAACGTTAAATGTTTTTCTTCGACAATTCTTAGTCAAATGCGACTGGGTCCGTTACTAAGGACGAACTTAGGATCGACTATATCGGAATTAGTTTTCTGCAGTTTCCCCATACCCGTGGTGGGAATTCCATAATGAATACAATGCAGAGGTTGCTGTTGTAAGCCGGGGAAAAAATGAAAAGCGAGGTAGTAGCTTACTAAGGTGTGTGAAGCGAAAAATCCTAACACCGTTCGAAGCTTAGTAAAAAAGTGGAGAGAAAAGGATGTGCGATTTAATATGAAAATATGTGATCAATAAAAACAGATTTTATTACGCCACGAGGAATAAATAATAATTTCCAAAAAGACTTGGCCTTTCAGTTTTCAAATGTCTTCGCTTCATACATGATTACGTTTTACATTCTTTTCCATACCACACCAGCTTGCGGCTGTAGCGAACTTCTTTCTCTAGATCGTTGTATTTACCATGACGTCGTATCTACGCTTGCAATGGATACAGCAAAATTGCGGAAAGCAATTATACCAATACAGTCGGTTTCACGTTCCCCTCTGTCTTGGAAGTGGCCACGTTTTGTCCAAAAATATATGCCGACAAAAATAATTGCAATACAAAAATGAGACAGAGAATCAAACCTGCGACCTTCGATTTAGCAGCAAGCATGGTGAATACGTATTCTCCGATTTAGCAGCAAGCATGGTGATTACTAGACCAGCGCAATGGTTTGGGACGTAATATTTTTTAACGGTCGTCAAATTATGATATTGTAATAATTAACCGGTGCAGGTCGAAGAGAAGAATATTGTTAAGAAATAAATATTTCCTATCCGAAGCAAAAAATAACAACGAAATGAAAATATGAATTTGAAAATTGAATAGCAGATCGCGAAATTAAGGGGGAAACCACACAGAAAGCTGATTATCGAATGTTTATTATTGAATTTTTTGGGTATGAAAAATTAATCGAAATTTAATCCAACTTCAACATTATCGTATTAATATTTTGAATTTTATTAAATGTCGTCGAATGCCGTCGAATGTCGTCGTCCGAGCTCATTTTTTATGATAAATGTGACATTATTAATTTAGACATTTTTCGGGAATATACTCACATGTTTGTACATTCCGGAAATGTCATAAAACATGGATTTTTTAAAATTTCTAACTGCGTATAACCCCTTAAATCTGTTCGCTCTCTATTTACCGAAATGGTACGCTGTATAATTGAACACATAGTCATATACTGACAGGAACACACACACGCACACACACACATAGGTTAAAACAAAGAAAATTAAATACAATAAAGCACCGATGCTCCGGGTTAATTCCGGTTTCAATGATTAGGGAAAATCGGCGTTCTATCAATGACAAACAGTTACAACTGGGCGCGAAATAAGGAAAAGTCTACTTATGTTTTTCTGTTCCACCTACGTAAATGGTGTTTCACGTAAAGGTTGTTCAATTTCCATATATTGACAACTCTACATGTGTAATAACTTTAGAGTATGGTTCTTCATATATTCATCATCACTTCGCTTGCAGGTGTGTTCGTCCGATGGTTAAAAAGCTGGACGCATGCTTTTATTAAATTTCAAATATTTATTTCATTATACATACCGTTTTTCTTCCCTTGGTTTTTTAGATTCCGAAAAAGTAAACAAATATATTTTCT
>JAPYZI010001496.1:0-53717 GCA_030523105.1 Ophioninae sp. A BG-2022a
GGGGGGCGTGCTCGCTTCCCCGCCCGGTTTTTTTTCTTTTTTTTTTTTCGTTTTTTTTTTTTTTTTTTTTTTTTATAGTTTTATATCAGGGTAGAAAAAAAAAGTTGACGTTACATATTTTACGGTCCACCAGGACGTTTGCCGTTCTCCCTGTCTGTAATTATCCCTTCGTCGCTTGCTATTAATTGAACGATACACCCTGCGCTTCGTCCCAGACTTTTTTTTTTTGTTTTTTTTTTTTGAAAATAAACTGAAATACGGAAATTATGTTTTTGGTTTTTTTTTTTTTTGGCTTGTCGATTCGCAGCTGAAATTGCCGGGGATTTTTTAATAACGGGAACGATGCGAGGAGGGGTTGGAGTGCGGGTGAGGGGTGGAGGGAAAGGATTCATTTTGATCTGTGTTGAACGTCTCATTTAGCAACACTACCCTGATGACCCTTTGATACCGTTCTGTACAAATGAAGTTGACATTTTTCTTTTTTCCGCCGTTGAGATCGCGGATCTTTAAGAGGAGATGAGAATGTTTAAACGTTCCTTGTATCCCGATTCGGTGGAAAACGAAGCGACGATGGCAGAAAAATTGAGATGACGCAACAACAAAAAACATAAAAAATTGTGGAAAATCAGTTTGAACTATGCGAGTCTTGATGATCGATTTTTCTTCTATCGCTTCCGGTGTTTCTATTCACTGATCAAGAGTACGAAAAATACAAAAAAAATCGTCCGTAAAAAAGTAATTTAAAATAATAGAAATCCGGAAGTTGATCGAAGTCGACAAATGCAAATGATAAATCACAACAACAACAATAATAATAATAATTAACAACTTATTATTTTTATTGTTGTATGGTTATTATTATCAATAATAATAATATTATTAATGTGGTTATTTTGATTATTATTATTATTAATAATAATAATAATAATAACAACAACAATGATAATCGTTGCTTTCGAACGTTGCAATCTTTAATCGCACGGTATGTATTTTATCGTCTTTGCAACTTTAAAATAAGGAAGCTTCAGCAACATACCAAAGATGCAAAACTCGAATGCCAAGTTTCGAAAGGTAATCCCTGGGTTATCCCGAAAAGGGAATATGCCGTGGCCGTCGTTCGATGGGCCATTTTTGTGAATCGTCGACACGGTAACTCATCCGGCCTCGCGGCTCATCCTCGATTCTACGCGCAGGCACACCACACTCCACTTTCACGGTCCCGCTTCTTCTTCTCTCTCTCTCTCTCTCTCTCTCTCTTTGGGAGCAGCGAGTTCGCCTAAAAAACTGGTTTTGTCATTAGGAGGAGAGGAGAGAAGGCCTGTGTGCCCTCCGGTTGATGCCTTCCTATAGGAACGTGGAACCCCTGAAGACCCAGCCATGGAGGATGAGAAAATCTCTTTCGCCTCGTGGACGACCATCTCTCTCTCTCTCTCTCTTTCTCTTGCTCTCTCTTGCACTCTCCTTTCCTTTCTTCCGCGACGACGGCAAATCCTTTCTGGACCTCGTTCGTTTCCTCGCGTCTCTTGTCGTTTCTCCTTTAAGATACCTCGAGTGGAGGAGCCCCCGTGGTCCTATCCGCCATCCTGATGGATTTTAAATGCCCCCTTAGCTTCTACACGCCCGCGTGTTCGCCGAGGGCCGGCTCACGATCCACGTACTGTAGTCAGATTTCTTTTCTTCTCTCTCTCTTTCTCTCTCTTTCTCTGCCTCTCTTCGATATATATTTTTTTCATTTTTCTTTCACCACGAAAAAAAAAACACAGGGGTATATTGGCTTTTGTTCGACGCTGTATTCCAGTCTAGAGGCCTACATTTCCGACATTTTCTCAGCCTCGATAAACTTTTGTCAGTTTTCCAATTTTTATTTTTTTTCGATCCAACTTTTTTTTTTCAATTGAAGCATCGTACATACACATGAAACAGTACAAAACAAAATAAATAATAATAGACGCAATTGTGATATGAAAATGTATAGAAATATAAAATATAATTTAAAAATGATATAAAATGTAATTATATAAATGTTGTATAAAAATATAACAATAATTCTTTTATTATTTACTTATTTTTTAAATATCCTTTCATAAAACACGTACATCGAGGAAAACGGAAAAAATCGGTATTTTATCTAAAATACAAAATCCCTTAACCCAAACAGTCTAATTACTTTTATAATTGTCGAATTAATTATTTCTTCGCGCGTTCGAAAATACGATTTCGTAAATATATATGAACAATTTCGAAATACCCTTTTGAAAATATATATATATATTTTTGAGGGTCCGTGCTTTCAACAAATTCAAGAATTTCCTTCTTAAATCCAATTGTTGTCCTAGAATTCTCGCTCAAATATACGAAACGAAAATTTATTGCTCGTTTATTTTTCCAACTTTTCGATTTATCAAAAATTTTGTTCGTTTCAATTTTTCTTTCAGTGATATGAAAAGTACGGTCTCTGATATACAGACACGTAAAGCCAGATCTGTATATGCACGCTTGTATATATCGGTTTCTTCCTCTTCTCTTTTTACAATCGTAAACGGCAAATGAAAACTCGGTAGCTGGTACTTCGGGGTCATTATCGTTCAAGTATAACGGGCGAGCCTGTAGGAGCAAGGGAGGCGCGGGGAGCGTCGTAAAATCTTGGCCACTGCCTTCTTCATCTTCCTCCTCCTCCTCCTCCTCTTCCGCCTCTTCCCTCTCCATTCCACTCGTTCTTCTTACTCCCTTCCTTTCTGTCCTTTTTTCCTACCTTTCTTTTATTTCTCCGGCTCTTCCACTCATCACCGTGGCAACAAAACTCGAGAAATTTACTTCTCGTCCTTTATCGTTTCTCAGGCAATACCTGTGTTGCTTTATCGCGACGTTCTCGATCTTGTTTGTCGTCTTTTTTTTTACCTACTTTCGTAACCAACGACGAGAAAATGTCCACATTGTCGCTAAAAGTTACATATATTACGATTACGAGAAACGTAAATACAAAAGTAAGTAATAGTAATGACGATTACGATTTATTGTTTAAAGGAATTTTTTAAATATCGATGAGCTATATTTAAATATAATAAAAAACGAATTTATAAAAAAATATCGAATTAAATTAGTTAGTCGAATAACTTTAATAATTATTCACGGATATATTAGAAATAATAGTTATATTTGAAAATAATCAAAATTGAATTCATAAAAACGTATCGAATTGAATTAATTAATCCAATAATTGTAATAATTATTCATGGATCGTCCATTAATGAAAAACGAATTTAAAAGATGTATATCGAATCGAATCAATTAATCAAATCATTCAAATTAAAATTCATAAACAAACGAATGTTGATTCGGTAGAATAAGTACAAACAAAAAGTAATGAAATAAATAAATAATAATATGTGCTTAGAATAAATCCATAATCAATAATAATGCTGATACCTACAATGAATATTATGACAATGATCGCAATGACAGTGAAGAGAATCGAAATTGTTTGTCAGACGTCGCTTTAAATTAGAGAGAAGTAAAAGTAAATTTATAAAAATAGAGAAAATCGATGTAAGTCAATGAATAAAAAATACAATTATAAAAATATGTTAACCGAGCAAACAAAAAATTAACGATAATACTAGTAATTGCATACTGAAAATAAAAATGATATTATTTATGCAAGGAACTTTAATTCAATAAAAATAAATTTAAAAAATAACGATTCATTATAAATAAACGAAGCGAAAAGTGTCGAAAAAGAAAACGAATAAATAGAATTGAATAATTGATAGTAATAAACAAAAAAAAAGGATAATAGCAAAAAATAAGTACGCAAAGTCTCACGACTCTCGAGGTCGTGTGGGAATTTTACGTCACAACTCACCGAACATTAACCCTTCTCTCTCTCTCTCTCTCTCTCTCTCTCTCTCTCTCTGTTTCACATTCTGTCTCGGTACACTCTTCAACCTTTCTCCTATAATGCACATCGTACAGTATTTATACACACACACCCACACACATACACGCATACCTAGACCTTGCATATATAGATATATACGGTGGTTATTTTCTTGCCGCGTGTATTTTTTCGCACTCTTTTTTTCTCTCCCCTTCGTCGTGGCAATGGCTGACGTGCTTCAGTGGCTTCCGGGCATGGGGAACCGACCGTGTGTAGGGATGTGTGTCCGCGTGTGTGTCACGAGACCGAGAGAGAGAGAGAGAGAGAGAGAGAGATTGGAATAGAGCAAAGAGGCGAGAATCGGGGGAGGAAGTGAGAAAAGAACGGTAACCTCTCTCGCGGCCATACCGGCAAACTACCCTCTCTCTCTCTCTTTCTTTCTTTCGCCGTCCTCTCTTTCTCCCGTTCGCTCTCGTCGGAGTCTGGACAGAGCGCACAGCAGACCGAGCACGAGACAAATCGATACTTTGCTCCCGGTCGTTCGATGGACCGTACAGCACGCTGCAAAAGTCTTCGACGGAACAAGCTTCCCATCCGAAGACGCCTTTTTTTTTTTAATCCTCCACTCACGTGGGAAATTATTGTCCGGAAGATTTTGAGAATGCGCAGGCCCTCGTTGAAGTTTGTTTCGGTTCGTTGGAATTTGTACGGGTTCGTTGAAATTTGTTTGTGTTTGCTGAAATTTGGTTGGACGGTTGAAATTTGTTTGGGTCCGTCGAAATTTCTTCGGGTTCCTTAAAATTTGCTTGGGTTCGTTGAAGTTTCGTTGGATTGGTCGAAAATTCTTTGGGTTCGTTGAAATTTGTTCAGGTTCCTTGAGATTTGTTTGGATTCGTTGCAGTTTGTTTGGGTTTCTTGAAGTTCGGTTGGGTTCGTTGAAATTTGTTTGGGTGCGTCGAAATTTATCTGGCTTCGTTGGAATTTGTTTCCGTTCGTTGAAATTTGCTCAGATTCGATGAAGCGGAACAGTGAAAACGTTGCTCGTTTTTCATTATATCACGTCAATAATCTTTCGAACATTTTTCTTTTTTTCGTAAACGTTCGACAAGCACAAATTAATGAAAATAAGAACGATTCGAAAAATCGAAAAGAATTTTTCCAAGTTGCGTTCGAAATACGTATGTCAAACCCTCTTCCACACACGTCTGAATCTCATCGAGATTGCCTCCCCCTCCCCCCGCACCTCGCCGCCTTATCTTTTTTGTTCTTCCTCGCCTTCTCCTTGCATTGTTCACCGTCGTTCCCCGTAGCCGGGTTCTATGCAATTTTCCCGTGGACCGTCCGAGCGTATCGAGGATCCGTGAGACCGCGTCCGAAAGTTTGCCCAACGAGGACGAGGAGAAGAAAACAAGTATACAGGAAGAGTAAGAGGAGAGAAGAGGCCTCAAAGTCGTGCAAGCGGCAGCGAACGGAGCAAAAAAGGAAGACTACGCTTCCCCACCCCGCCCCCCCCGCCCCTCCCCCCCCGCCCCCCCCCCCCCCCCCCCCTCCCTCCCTCACCGCACTCTCTCGCGGCACTTACCCCCTCGAGACATATTCCTCTTCTTCTCTCGAAGCTCGCTCGCTCCTCGATATACCGTAATTGGTCTTCAATTGCGCTCCGTCGAAGACAATTAATACGACGACGTTCCTAACTGCTCCTTGAGCGCGAGTTTTGCGTTTCTGAGACCCCCTCCCCTGTCCCCAGGCTCCCTCCGAACGAGACGGAAAAGCCATCACGAATTTTTCAGTCTCTGCGTCTGACCCTTCCTCCGCCATTATCACACTCTTTCTTGACTTTTGTCTTTTTTTGTTTGGGTTTGTTCTTTTTTTTATTCTAGAGAAAAGACACACCCCCACCTCTCACGAAATACATTTCCGGTGGATTCTCCCAGGAGTCTTTCGCACGGTTTTTCGTTTTTGATCTCCTTTTTTTCATTTTTTTTTTTTTTTTGGTTTTTTGGATCCCTGCGAAAAGACACCCCCTCAGCTGTTTTGGGGGTCGTTCCCTCTATGGTGGTTCCGCTATGTTTTTCGTTTTCGATCTAATCCTTTTCCTTCATTTCTCGTTTTATTTTATGCGTTTTTGTATCCCCGCGAAAAAAAAGCACCCCTTTCCTTCGTCTTCTCGGGGGGGATCGCCCTGGGGGTTCTTCCGCTTCGTTTTTTTTTTTTTTTTCGTTTCTGATATTCGTTCTTTTTTTTTTCTTTTTTGTTCCTTTTTCGCGTTTTTTCTGCCGTTGCAAAAACGCAACCCCCTTTTCGTCGGGGCGAGGGGAAGGGGGGGGGGGAATCGTGGAGGCTCATTTGTCGCACGTACAATACGTATGTCAGTCACGAAGTTTCAATGGATCGAGAGTACATGAAAAAGGAACGAGGACCGAGGGAGAAAGACAGCGAGAGAGGAAGAAGGTGGAGGGGGAAATTGGGGACACGGAGAGACGACAGAAGAGTGAAAAAGTTACGGAGTCTAAAAAAAAGAAAAAAAGAAAATACGTTCCATTGCCAAACTCGTTGTAGGTGATTTGTAAGACGTAAAGGTTAATTGTTATCGGTAGCGTAGTTTGGGTACATCGTATATATTATCTGTACACGGAGTACCGGAACGAAGAAGAGGAGGGGGGGGGGGGTATGGGTGGCACGCCGGTAGCTAATGAGAAAATCCTCCGCGAGCCTGATTTATCGCGTACAAGTGACTCGATGGATTCCGCGAATCGCGGGTGCAAACGTTCGTGGCGTTTCTTTTTTTTTTTTTTTTTTTTTTTTTTTTTTTTTTTTTTTTTTGTTTTTTTTTTTTATTTTTTCACGGTGTCTCCCTGAATTTTCATGATTTCGTAATTAGTGGTGATTCGAGACTTTTGGATCGCGATGTATTGGTACGTCATTGGGGGGTTTTTTTTGGTGATTCAAGCATCGATGTATCTAATCCAATTGTTGGAATACTATTATTTTTTTTTTCTAGTCAATTGTTGTGCAATTTATTTTGATATTTAAATGTTTATTGCAATAGCTGTTTGATAGTAATTTTTTTCATACTTTAATAATACGTTTTTTTATGATTGAGATAATTGACTCATTAATTAATGTTACGAAATATTGAGATGTCACGAAGATCTCGATAATCGAAATATTATTTAAGCTTCTTAATCAAATTTCGATAAATTTATTTCACAGTAATCAGTATCGGTATGGAATATTTTTATATCACGAATTATTGAAGTATCAATACTGCAATAATTTATTAATTTTAATATATTCATAGCATTTCAAGATTATCAAAAATTCTTCAATAATATTCAAAAATTCTTTATACACAGACCAATTCAATATTTCAACGCCATTACGAAATGTTAAAGCATCAGAAATATATTCCAAACTGACTTATCAAAAAATATTAATATTTTCTCCAATTATTAAAGTATGAAAATTTAAATAATTTTGTATTCTCGAATTTTTCGAGATGAACCCACGACAAAATGAACCCACGTCAATATCCCATTATCCCGAGTCCTCATTAATTCCATCGATCTTTCCAAAAATTTCTAAAACTGAAAAAAATTCGTCTTTTCGTTTTTTTTTCAAAAAAAATATCTCGAAGCTGAGGGTTTTCTTTTTTTTTTTTATTTTACTATTCCTGTCAATCTTCGCTCTGCTTTCATCCGTGTCTCTCATTCTCTTTATTTCTCTTCGTCGTCATTTTTTTCTGCCCCTGGCGTCTCTGGCTCCGTTTCAGAGACCCAGTTTTGTTTTTTTTTTCTTGCCTCGAGCCTTTAAAACCTTTCCGTACTTGGTTCACTCTCGCGATAGATTATCATCCACATAAACCCTCTTTTTACCACACCCCCCCCCCCCCCTTCCCCATCCCCACGGCCTGCATTCGTCTTTGCCATCGTTTCTTCGCTTTTTTACGTACAAAGAAAATTGCTGGGGTATTTCATTTGGCACCGCTGCCAAAAAGCTCGTACTTGATGTGCTCGAGCGGCACGTGTGACGGAGCTTTAGCGCAAGCGCGGGCGTATTATACACACCGGAATAAAGAAATGCACCATTGGCAGCTCACTCCCCGCGGTACTTCAATTCGAACCGAGCACGAACAAAAAGGTATGAAACGGGTATGAAAGAGGAAAAAGAAAAGAAAAAAAAAAAGAAACAAACGTCACCTGTCACTTTCTTTCTTCGAGTACTCGTCCGCTTGTGAAGGGCCCCTTGAGAACGCGACGAAAGTTGACGAGAAGATACGAACTCGCGATAGACAAATAAATGACTTTTCATACTGAATGCTCTTCTCTTTCTCCGGTTGGAATGACTGTTGATGGACAAAGAAAAAGGGATATTGGTTCGAGAAAGGTGTTTTAGGATCTTTGGGAAAAGAATTTTTGGCAGTGAGGTTTTTCGATTGTTAATATTTTTAGGACGGGGATTTCCGAGGAAAGGATTTTTAGAAAAAATTTTTAGGACCAAGATTTTTAACAGAAAGTATTATGGAAAAACATTTTCAGGGCAATGATTTTTGGAAAGAAGAATGAAGAAAAAAGGCTTTTAGAACGAAGAGTTTTAGGGTATAGAATTCAAGAAAAAGATTTGTAAGATAAATATATTTAGAAAAAAGGTTTCAGGAAAAACATTTTTAGGGCAAAGATTTTTGGGAAAAAATTGAAAAAAAATGGTTTTCAGTAAAGAGATATTCAAAACGAAGATTTTCAGGAAATAGAATTAAAAAAGGATTAAAAAAACAATTTACGGGCGTAGACTTAAAGAAAAAATAATGTTAAGTAAAAGTTTATTAAGAAAAAAAAACGTTTAAAGAAAGGATGCCACGCCTCAAATATTATTGAAGTTTCATTGGCTCTCTGCTTCGCCAGTGGTATGTTTGGGTCTGCAAAGAAGCTTCGAAAACGTTTTGGGACGTGATGTTTCCCTCGGAAGCAGGAAAATTGAATTCGTCGCCATGGTATCCAGCAGGGTTGTGGCTTGCGTTGGCAAAATTGTATTTCTGACGACGAGCGGAAACAGCAACTGAAGATGATATCGTATGCGAGTGTACACGGTCCAAAGTTGATTCTGAGGTGATTCTAAACTTTGAGGACCGTCCTCGTAGCAAATTGTCATTCTCGGAATCGACTTTGGGCGATACCTGATGCCTTTGGACTCGGCTCTAGATGTATGCAAACGTCCTGCGTGCGAAGATCATTCCAAGGATTGTCCAGGCTAGACATCGACTGATGGGACCCGATCTACATCATCCGAACGTTATCTGGGTTTGATCCAAAGCGTGTGGTGGAAAAGAGACGTGGAAATATAGTAAAATCCTGAGAGGACTTCGAGGTCAAGAGTATTATCACATCCATCTCTACCGAAGTCTCTTCAGGAAAGAAGGGAACGAAAGTGCCAAGACTCATGGGGGTTCGGGGGTGCGGGGACTCTCATGAATCTTTGGAATTCGATAGTACTGAGGCAGCGTCGAATCTCCATACAAAGAAAATCTGAAAAATATGGTATTAAGGGATTGCTCGCTGTGAATCGTGATGCCAATGTAGTGTCAAAAGTCTGTCCTTTGATCTCTATTTGCCGATAGATATTTCGAACATTGAACTATCTATGAGTGAAAATGACATTTTTTCGTCGCTATTCATCGTTTAGAACCTAGGTACCTTCTAGTTCCGAATTTTTCATTCTTCTTCCTAGATTTTTTCGTCCATTTGGATTTTTGTTTGGGTTTCTTCTAGTTCCGATATTTTCATTCCCTTTCCTAGCTTTTTTCATCCATTTGGTTTTTAGTTCCTACACCTTTTTTCATCCATTTGGTTTCACTTCTAAACTAATTCCTAGTTCCTAACTAGTTCACAGCTTATTACATTTTCCATTAACATGTATTTTTTATTCCCTACCAGTTTCTTTCTAGTATCATTTCCATTCGTTAACTATTTTAAAACTAGTTTCTAGTACCTTTTCTATCAATTTGATTTCTCACCCAAGCCTAGTACTTTTCTCACCAATTTAATTCTGCTTCCCAGTTTCTTTCCCATCGGGCAATTCCACCAGTCAATCGAATTCCCCGTACATTTTCATCCATTGCGGCTCGTGGCAAACGGAATTGTCGAGGCTCTCGCGGGTCCGGTTTTGCCTTGGTGCCTTCGCAATAGCAAAGAGATGCAGCACCGAGAATTCCTGGCGCTGGCTTGAAATTTATTATCCGTTGGAGTAACAGTCACTTCGAATAGGTTGTAATAAAAAAAAGGAAAGGGAGAACGGCCTCCAGTCTATATCACCAGTGATCAGCACTGAGAGAGAGAGAGAGAGAGAGAGAGAGAGAGAGAGAGAGAGAGAGAGAAAGAGAGACCGAGCAAGCGGACTCTTTCTGATCGATGTAATTGCACGCTTAGGGTGGACCAGAAAGGGTGTTAGCCTCGATCTACGAGACTGTGTCGTAGCGTGTAGTACATTTCCCTTAATTTCTTCTTCGTCTCGCTCCTTCTCTGTCCCTCTCTGGTTTTCATCTCTGCTGGTCGTGGTTGCAGCGACGTTGATCGTCTTGGCCGACCGAGACGACGAGGAAGACCGATTTAGAATGCAGATCTCGTTCCAGTATATTGCAGCAGCTTCAACTGCTTTAATATACACGGTTTATCGTGTACGCGCATGCGCGTAGTATGTGTGCGATAACGACGACCGGTAAAGTGCATTATTCGCAGTAATAAAGCGAGACGGAGAATACAGAAAGGAGAATCGGAATAGTCGCGAAGCGAAGAAGCCTTCAAGATCATTGAGCTCCCGGAGGAGAGGAGAGACACTATCGTATACAAGAGCGTGGCACCGGGAGGACTTTCTTTATTGCACTTGTCCTCGGGGCCAGACCTGAATGCTTCCTCGTTCCGAGGATCACTCGTTATGCCTATTGCGTATTTGCCACATCCCCAAGAATGAAAAAGAACGAACGAGTCTTCTTGAAAACCCATCGAGTGGAGGGAGTGTTGGTAGAAGGGCGATCAGAAGAGAGACAACTGATAATTAATTGTCGACTTTGGGATGTTCAACTCGAGATATCTTCCCACAGCGTTTCCAAGGATCACATCGAGGCCTACGTGCGTACCCGGATGTGTATCTTGCTCATGACCGGTTTAAATCTTTGACGCGATACTTCGATCTCTCATCGATTCGTCCGATGTTCTCTTATTCATCCGGCATCGTTATTACAGTAACTTTAACATCTCGAAATATCTATTCCTTTTTTTTCAAAATTCTACTGGCATAGATAAACGAGAAGCGTCATCACTCATCCAGAACATCATACAGTAGTGACGGTTGGCATCGTTGCGAAATTGAAAGATCTTTTTTCCTCGCGTTTAAAAATCCCAAATCCCAATTTTTATTCGCCAAACTGTCAATTAAAATTCTTCAACTTTTCTACTTTTCTACCACGATCCAACATTTTTCCACATTTTCATGCGACACGTTCAGTGACCCCCACCCCCCAAACGGGGTTTTTTAAATCGTCCGAACGAGGATAAAAAATAATGGCACTATGAACAATCGAAAATCACACATCGTTGTATTCGTCCCGATAGAAATTTGGATTTCCGTAGTTTTCGAAATACCGAGAACAATTGAACTTCTCTATCCCCGGTAAACATGCTTGGGATCGTTCGGAGAGCAGCCGGTCCAAAAGCTGCGGATCGTCGAATTAATACGTGGCGAGGGAGGAACGGAGAAACTCCCCCCTCCCCCTTCCTCCTCTCGCCATCGTTCCGTCCCTACGCTTCCACACACACAATAGCACGAGCGTTTCTAAGGCATGAGTCATGAGTCTCGGCGGTGAGACGTGGATGTTGGCCCTTTGTGACGCTACGCACGTTCCATTCCCCGTCGTGTGGGCCCCGAATCCCCTTTCCCCCGTCTGGCATCCTCCAATGTGTAAAAGCGTGCACACAACGAACGATCCACGTCTGTTAGCAGCGGTGGTTCCATGAAGTTTGGGCAGAAGCGCCTGCGCGTTGCCAGTCTTCTTTACCTCTCGATCCGCGTCCCCGACAATCCACGCTTCGTTCCGGATCTCGACCCCCTCCCCTGAAAAGGGGCCGATCCTCGTCTGATCCGGAGAACTGGAAAACGCTGAAGAACGCTTGCGCCCCTGGCAGGGTTGAAAATCCAGAGGGGGTGGAAACGCCGAGTGGAAGGGTACCTAGTCATTGAATCAGCGTAGCTGTATTTCACTTCGGAATCATCCGGGCCTCTTCCCTCATCAACCAACGATCATCGTCAGCTCCAACAATCCCCCTTCTCCAATTTTTACTTACCCCCTTCGCTTCGGGGGATTGAAGAATCCATTGTTGAACCCGCATACGTTGCAGCCATATGGAAAAAGCTGGACGGAGATGCATCGATCGATGAATCAACTTACGACCCAAAAGGGCGCAACCTCCGTCGCTCGCGTACAGCCGGTGCGGTACAATCCCGTCCCTACAATCGACGACGAACGTTAAAACCTACGTGCCGCGGAGACACGCGGCCGAACCCTTAATCTCATGCATGTATGCATGCGTGCGAAATACACTGGCCAGCAGCCTCCCTACCCCCTCCCCGATCCCTTCACCCTTTCGTTTCGTACTCATCGCTTCCACTTGCTTTGCTTGCTTTTTTTTTAAATCCTCGATACATAGAGCGAAGCGAAATCCGTTCTCGCCTGCGCAGCTGGTCACGACCGATGATGGTGAATCTATGACGTTGGAAATTTGCATATTTGGTTAGCAATATAATATTTTGGTATTTATTAACGGGTCTTTGGACAATTGGAGCTTGTGGACATTTCTATCGGCGAGTTGTCGCGATCTTGAGAAATGAATTGAACGGTAGTTTGAATGGAGACTCGAGGGGTAATAAGTAGATGAAAAAAAACATACATATTGCGTTCGAACGATTCAAACTTTACGTCAAGTTTGTAACGGAGATGTATTCTTTTGGAATTCGTCAAACGCCGTATCATGCCATTTGGTCGATCGATGAAGAGTTGTTTAAATCCAACGTTGTTGGAAGATAGTTCGATGACGGCTTTATCAAATGAGGCGTAATTGGAAGATCATTTGATGACACTTTTATCGAACGCCATGTGTCGTTGGGAAGAATTCACGACGGCCTATATCTACTAACTTTGGGTTTTCGAATGTACCACCGGATCAGGCCGTCGTATCAGGCTAGAGTCGGGGGAGAAGTTATCAGAAGGGAAACGAAGAGAACGAAGAGCAAGAGTTTCATACTCGTGGCATAATCTCCACGCGTATTTGCATATTTTAACTTGTCCGGCGAGGTAGGCCGAGGGAAACTGTCAGAAGAGCCTGGGGTATATAGGGATACACACGAGCATAGACACACACGTGTATTTTCGCACGTGTTGACTCGTACGTGATCGGTTGCGTCGCGAAAGTTCAGGGGGTTGATGTCCGCCCAACGTAGGACTCGTGGGAGGGGGGCTTTCGTGATTGACGCTATGGACGACCCAGAGCTTCGCGTGTCTCTACCTCCGTGCGTCTATATCCCCATCGGGCTGCACTTTGCGAAAGACTTCGAAAGGGAGCGCGATGAACGTTCGCGATGTGAATCCGCGTGTCGAGTGCCGCTGGCGCTCTCTCATGGTTCCCACTTTGAAATGGACAAAATTATTCCACGCCTCAATGATGAATCTCCTATTAGGTATGAAACTAACGACCGAAGGCCACTTCGATAAAAGAACGAAACTGGGAAAGGTATTATCAGGGTACCCATTTTGCATTCTGAAAAAATCTTACAAATCGTTCTCGTAGAAAAAGAAAATTGAAATAACCGGAAGGAAAACACGCACGAATGTTATACGACGTTGCGAGACGTAGACGTAAACTTCGCAACGTTGTGAAGCTTTCGTGACGTTTGATGGAGTCTATCAAACGCTGTATCATCAAAGTTGACTTCGGATGACACTTAAACGTCGTGTTGTCAAAGTTTATGACGTTTGCTGACGCATTTTTCACACGTCAGGTCATCAAAGCTCATTCGGATGACGCCGTTATCAATTGCCACATCGTCAATGACGTTTCATGAAAGTGTCATCAAGCGCCATCGAAGGTGTTCCCGTTTGATTACCTCTCTCAAAAGCCACGTTATCAAAGTCGACAACGTTTGATGACGCGAACTGTCGTGTCTCAAATTTAATTATGTGTTATTTGTCGACTCCGCGAAAGCCGGGACATCGAGATCGTTGGACGACGATCGATTGGCTTTCATCGGCGATGTTTTACGTTTGATGAAAGCCGACCTTCCAATCGAAAATTCTAAAGCGGATGTAATAATTGCATAACCCGACGGTGTCCTTACAAACGCCAAATCCATAGTAACCTCGAGGTCCGTCGTACAATCCTGGAAAGTTTTAGCCTCTCCAGTTTCTCCAGCGATCTCGTTTCGGCAAACCTTACAGTTCGGTCCTCCCACAGAGCAGGTCTCCCCGCATGAGTCTCCCCGTTTCAGCCGAGCCAGCAAACTTCGTTACGACCGAAAAAAAAAGAGGAGGAAGAATAATGGTTGGTAGATCAAAGAAAGAGGCCTCTTGCGGCCTTCTAATTCCCACTGCGAAATAATAAGTCTGATCCCTAATGCAATTTTAGTCCTTGGACACACCGGTCCCAATTACCGTGTATGGAAGCTCCCACATGCCGGATTATAATCACCAACTTTCCCTTCTGGGATTTACATCGACGAGGACAGCGTCAACGCAAAAGTGCACACTGTTATTGCATTTTGCCCTTCAGACCCCTCTTTTTGGGGGTTTTCGGGTTCCCCATCTGCGTGGGTGTAAGTTTCGCGCGCATGCCCCTATGACGGTACCCCGTACTATGCCTCAACCACGTTTCCTTCTTTCCCTTCCTCATTCGCCATCACGACTCGTCGCTCTCATTCATCTCGACACGCGCTCACCGAGGTTTTATCTTTCCTCGCCATGTGTCCCGGCAATATCACGTATGGGTGATTGCTCCCGCGCATGTGTTGATTCACGTTCACCAATGTCCACCGCGCGACATCCGTGGACAGACGGTGTGTGCACACGGTCCAGCGGCGAGTGCCGAGAAAGGCTTCGTCAGGGGTGCCACGCGCAACATTGGCGTACCCAATCATTTTTTCCTTTTTCATTCCCTCGGAGCTAATCG
This sequence comes from Ophioninae sp. A BG-2022a, assembly GCA_030523105.1. Lineage (NCBI taxonomy): Eukaryota > Metazoa > Arthropoda > Insecta > Hymenoptera > Ichneumonidae > Ophioninae sp. A BG-2022a. The sequence continues at coordinate 15,085 of JAPYZI010001496.1, forward strand.
AAAGACTAAATAATTGATTCTCCTTGGAATTGAAGCTTTTTCGAACTGGGATATACGACTGTATGATTGTAGTCGATAATCACGTTTAATATACGACACGTTTCGGTCAAATACTCGGTAGCGTGTCGCAATATCATACGAAAAAATATCACACGACAAAGAATAGCCCAAGCAAAACATCATTGTTTGGGTTTGTTCGAGTTATCATTAACGAAATATCACACAAACAAAACATCTTTGTTTGGGCTTGTTTTTTTTTTTGGGCTTTCTGGGGATATTTTATCATCGTGATATTTTGACGTGTGGTCAGGAGACACGGAACCCAATACTCGTATTGAGGTATTAGTACGAAACGTGAAGTACATTAAAAACGGTAAACGACTGTTTCATGGTTGTTTAATCCATTTAATAATTGGTAAACTCTACCTTCCGTAGACGCTTCGTTAAACGTGTCTTCTATTTTTTGCTAATCGACGAGTCTTTCACCGGATTTTTTATATCAAACATTTTTTAATTCATTTATTCGCTGTATTCAATGATGACACGTGCGAAAATCGACCGTTCGATTTTCCATTTTTGGTTATGTTGGTTCACGTGTTCATTTTGTTTATTTAGTTTTCGATGGATATTTATTTTTTTGGGATATTTTGATACGTGAAGATTTTTTTTGCTCGATTGAATTAATGGAATATTAATGAATAAATAAACATTTCTCGAGAAAAATAAAAAGTCACCTTATTTTTTTTTTTAGCAAACCTCGCACGTGTGTCTAATTGCCTATTACGATAGATAAAATTTACGAATAAAATAGATCCTTTTTTACGAAACTTTTTTACGCTCGAGCGAAATCTCGATCGATCTTTCTAAAGCAAATTTTTTAAAAAATCATTTCGTTTGTTCGGAAGTAGGCGCTTTCTTGCAGTCACTTTTGCCCCTTGTTGGCTACGCCATTGCCGTGCAGCTTTTACGTCGTCAAAAAGTTCCCCCTGAACGCAATTCGTGCGATACATTTATGCAGGGAGAGAGAGATCGATGGAAGGAAGAAAGAGGCCAAAAAACGGTGGGATGGCCGATGACGTGGATGAAAGAGAAATAAAAAAACAAAAAGTTGTGCAGCTCTCCTAACGCGAGATGGGGGGATTGATGAGGATAAGACGATGGAGTTTGTCTCGATTTTCCAAAGTCTTCATTGGCTATTGTGCCTCGATACATCGTGTGTGTTTTTGCCTCAAGTCCCCGAATTGTAATGAGGCTCGTGTTTGTCCATTTAAGGTGATCGTTAGCTCCGATTCTTCGACTGGAATCAATAACGAGCCACTTTTGATTCAGTGGTTTTGAGCTATGTGACACTTTAGGAAGAGTTCCATCATTACAAGCCTTGACTTCTTGATGGACCGAGATGACATCTATGAAAACGTGTTTTTACATACTTTCGACCATGTTGAGTAGAAATTAAGGTTCGTGGGTTTCTTTTTAGTTTCTATCGGTTGGAAGTGGAAAAAGAAAATCCAGGAGTAAAAATACGTCGAAGAAAACGATTTCATGATATTTTTCATCATTTTTAGGGTTCCGTACCTCAAAAGAAAAAAACAGAACGTTTATAACATCGCTTAGTTTCCGTCCGTCGGTCAAGACCCTTAATTTCGAAAACGCGTGGAGATATCGTAATTTGAAATTAAAACCATATACTCAGGTCTACGGTCTCTCGAAGCTCTGAAAATATCAAACTTGTAAGTTAACGTAAAAAGAAGTTCCAGCCGTTTTTGACGCAAAAAAAAACGTATATTTCAACTCCCAAGGGAATCAAAATTTATAGGGTATTTTCGTGGTGGGGTAGGAAACTCGACCTTCGATTGATCGGAAGACTCAAAATTCGGAATTTTCGGAATATCGGAATTTGGAATTGCTACTCATAGCTTGTTTGGGAATATTAAAATACGGAATTTTTATATTCCGAAACTTGTAGTTTACGAATTTTGATATTTGGATTAGAATATTTGCTTTAATTTAATATTTTGATTTTTTAAATTTAATTGAATTTTTTATTTAATATTCCGATATTTTGAAATGAATTCAAATTTTTTTTATTTAATATTTCGATATTTTGAATTAATTTAATGTTTTATTTAATATTCCGAATTACAATTAATTTCAACTAAATTTTAATATTCCGAGAATTGTAGTTTTTTCCTTGCCCTAGAACTATGAAATTTGGCATAACGTCTTAAACTACAAATATACGGAAAAAATCTGAAAACTATACGTGTTTAATTAAATCTTTGAAAAAACTCGAAAAAACTGCGAGACTGGATTCCTGAACTATTTCTAATACGTACTTACAAATTTGTACAAAATTTTCGGTGGGCGAGTCCGGCTCGCAACTTGTCCGGTTTTTTTTAAGCCCCATGCTCATTCCAAATCCAAAACCATTAAAAATACCCACAAAATCGCGAATAATTGCTCGTAAACGCAGACGTTTGCGTTTATTCAATTTATCAGCGTATCTCGTTGAACGTTCCAGCTGGCGTACGATAACGAACGGGCAACATTATTTTCCCCCATTCGACTGCGTATCGTTCGTTCGCGCGCGCGCACGTATAATCCATACGTGCGTGAAATCCGACGAGGCAAAAGGAAAGTAACGCGAGAGCGGCTCGAGTTCCACCCGGTACGGTACTCCGGACACCTTCAACGATTCGCGATGAACCTAATGAGCAAATTATATTTGTTGTCCTGCCCGCAGCGAACGCTACTTCATGTTTTACCTCGTCATTTCTCTTTCTCGTTTCTCCCGTTCCTTTGGTAGTTATCCTTGTCCTTTATAGGTGTTTCTGTACCCCCCCCTCCTCCTTCGCCTCTCTTTGTTCCTCTCTCCTATGTATACAATTGACATCGTAAAGTTTACATCCGTCGGTATTTTCTGGAATATTTTTCTCTTCTTTGTTCGTAGCCTTTCGTAAAATATTTTGTTTTTCGTTTACAGTAATTTGGAAATATGTTTTTTTTGTTTACAGCAATTTGGAAAATATTTATTTTTCTCTTACAGTAATATGTAAATTTTTGTTTTTTCGCTTACAGTAATTCGCGAATTTTGTTCTTCTCGTTTACAGTAATTTTGAAAAATTTGTTTCACGGTGTCACAGTAATTTCTAGAATTATTGATTTCTCATTTAGATTAATTTGTAAATTGGCTGTATTTTTGGTTACGTTATTTGGTAGATTATTTTGTCCGCGTTCACAATATTTTGTAAAATATTTCTTCCTCTTTACATTAATTTGCAATAGATGTTTTCTCGTTATCGGTATTTCACAAAATATTTCTTCGTTTATCGGTTTCGGGTGAACTATTTTTTCTTATATTCGATCGATAATCAACGAACCTAGAATTCGAGTTTGAAATTAATAGATTATCGATTTAACATTTTGGCAACCGCGTCGTCCAAAAAAACCACAAGAGTAAACAGTGCAGCATTTGAATCCAAGCTGAAATAATTTATCCCCTCTATTAATCGTATCCCTTTTACAAATATGCACACCCAAACAAATCTCAATGATCCGTTAAATCTCTCATACATAAATATACATAATTCAAATCTGAACCATTCTCATACGTAATAACCGTCCTCGTACTTTCCATTTCATAAACCCACTAATTAAATATCGATACAAACACTTGAATACAAAATACGAAAAACCATAAAAACACTCAAATACGAGTATGCAAAAATAAATTCGAGTAACTGAAAAATAATGACTCGTGGACGTCAGCAATCATGCGAGCTTGATCGTCCCGTATAATTTCCATTCCCCCTTCCCTTTTTTTAAATTCATTTCATTTCGATTTATTTCTCATTACACCTTAACCGTTTTTTGCGGTTCTGTCGCTGGATCTGCTCGGCAGCTGCAATGGCACGCGCGATCAATGTCTCCTCTTCCCCTCCATTCTCCGAGCAGTCACCAAGCTTCTCTTTTTTCTTTCGCTCTCTTTCCCCCGGTTGTATCGTCGTCGATGCGGCTCTCGCTCTCTTCGACTGAACCGATCGCTACAACTCGTACGTACGCGATCGATTACGCGCGTCTGCGAATCCAGGCAATGCCATCGTCACACAAGTACCTTTCGCGTTTTATATAGATATTCGTGTATCGCCGGGACGTTTGTGTACACGAGTGAAGTGAGAGACACGCGAGAGCTGGGAACATCATCGGACCTGCGTGTTCACCTTGTTGACTCGATTTCCTCTCCCTCTCTCTATCTCCTTCCATTTTTTCTCTCTCTCGCTCTCTCTCTCCTTGTTTTATTTTTAGTTTATTTTTTTAATTATTTCGTTATTAGTTTCTATTTTCTTATATTATTTTGTATTTTCTTTCCGCCCAATAGCGAGCTATGGCATAATAAACCTTAATCACATCGTATCGTATCTTTTTCTCTCTATCTCTCATAATTGTTTCGATTTATTATATTGATTTATTATTATCATGATGTTATTATTTTATTCTTAATTTCTCTATTTTTGTATCATTTATCTATTTTTCTTATTATAATTATTTTGGCTCATAGTTATACTAAGGCATAATAAACTTTATCATCATCATTAATTAATAATTTATTGTTTGAGGTTATTTTTCAGATATGTTTCGGATATAGTCCATGTTCAGTCAATTTGCGCTAAGACTGAATATTTGTTTTTAACATTTTTGCGCTTTTGAACATTGTTTGGTTATTTCTCCCTCTCTTATTCTCTCTTTCCCTCTCCCTCTCTCTCGTATTATTATCTCTACTCTCTATATTAGTTTATTCTTAATTTCTCTATTTTTGTATAATTCATCTATTTGCTATTATAATTATCTTACCTCATAGTTAAACTAAGGCATAACAAACTTTATCATCATCATTATTTCATAGTTTATTGTTTAAGCTTATATTCCAGTTATGAATTAGTTTCTTTTTAACACTTCTGTACTTCTGAATATTTTCTGGTGATTCTAGATTATATCTGCATTTTTTTTAAATTATTTCAAATTATATTTGTTTTTTTTTTGTTCATTTTCGTTAAAATTGTGTTTTTTTTCCCTATGTTTGTTATATTATTCTTTAGCTATTGTCTTTTCAAACTTTATATTTTTATTTCGTTAACATTTATTTATTTTATTAACTTCTTGAATTGCCCGAAAGTTTTTTATTAAGCCATAATAAAATCTATCATTATTATCATTATTATCATCTCGTTTTGTCCCCCTCTCTGTCTCTTTCTCTCTCTCTCTCTTTATCTGTCCCTTCGTGACTTCACGTTATTTCTATATATCTAACGTGGGTCTGGACAGCTGCTCGTCGCTCGTATAGATCGCATATATAAACACATCTTTTGCACGATCGACGATGATCCACCGCAAAACGGTGGACGGGACACGGTGTACGAGGGTCTGATCTTGAGATCTCGGATCTCCATTCGTTTCCACATAACCGGCCCGCTCGTCTAATTTATATCCAGTTTTTTTCTGAACTTCTTTTTTTTTATGGCGCATGCACCTCGTAAACGCCTCGCGGAGACCACCTGATGATAGCTTTCGGCTTTCCGTTTCTCGTTTGTCGAAATACCACGAGTTTTCATTTAAATCAGGCGTTAACTGCGTTTCATTAATGCCCGTGACATCGTGAAGTTACTGTAAAATTCATAGACGCCGTGAACGATGCTTCCGTTTTACGATTAAAATGCTGTTAAAAACAATCGTTTTCGTTTGCATTCCAACGTTGCATTTAAAAAATATTATTATTTTTTTAATTCTTCATTTATTTTTCTCCACTTCATTTCCAGAATTACTTGACAGCTTCGATGCAGTTTCAGGTCCCGGATAATGAGCTCCGAATAAGCGCTTTGATAAAATCCAAAACAAATTATTTCTCAATCCCTTCAATTCCGTAAAAATCCTCTTCCCTCCGTAACACCTCTTCAACCTCATTCCTATCTTAAATCTCTCAAATTTGAATCTACGAAATTTAAATCGAGACCTATTGTCTCAATATTAAATTCACACTATCCAAAATCGAGTATCCACTTTATTCAATTTAACTTCTCTTTTCCAAAAGATAATCCCACCACGAAGTACCATAAATGAGTAAAAGAAAATAGAAAATGACTGCGAAAAGTCCAAAGTTAATAGGGTGAACCTAAATTTTGGTGGAATTATTTGTTCTCTTCGTTGCGGAGTGTCAAACTCGTCTCACTTACAGTAATTACGTTGGAACTCGAGGAGAGACGATTATAGCCTGTTGAACTTGTCGTCACCCCCCCCCCCCCCCCCCGCGCGCTCCTTCGTCTCCCTCTGTCATCCGAAAGTGTATAAAATACACTTGCACACATTAACCCGTCAAGAAAGTGAGACCTTCACGACCACCAGTTGTTTTACTTCCCATCAGAGTTCACTCGCCACATTTTCGCCGAAGCACGCATATATACGTATTGATAATCGTGTATAGGAGTGTACGTATTAGGAAGGTGCCCACGTTTCGCAATCACGACCAGGGAAGAGTCACTTCGTGCGAGGAGGGTCGGTGTTGGTTATTGCGTTGGGGGGGTGAGTTTTATGGGGTGTAACGACGAGAGGGTCCAAAGGAGGGCGGTTTGGCGAGAGACAGGGGGTGGGGGATAAGGCAGCGTTGGAGAAACGGCAAATGGCACGATAGGGGCGGAGAGGGGGAGGTCGCGATGAAAGTATGGCAAACGGTGGTGGTTTTCGTCGATCTTATCTAAACCGACAGCTTCCTGTCGGGGTAAGCAGCAACAGGAGTAGTACATTTCTGTCGTGGAGGGCTCGGGGAGTACGCGCCTCTTATTTACATCCATTTATGTAGGTATGTATGTTTATACGTGTGTATGGAAAATTTATGTACGTGCACGCGTGCACGCATGCGGTGAGAAATTATACGGAACCGTTCGGAGGGTTGGCACAGGAAAGAAGACGAGGAAAGAGTCGTTGTAGTCGTTTGCCACGAATTATCGAGCGATAATTGCTCCGAGCCTAGCAGGAATCGTGGAATCGCGGAGAGGAAGAGAAGAACAAATCGACGTTTGAGTGTACTTCAATTGGGGATATTTTGAGTTTGGGATTTAGCAATTTAGTTGCAGGGATGATGACTGATGATGATGGTACGGGAAGGAGTTTTTAGTTTTTTTACAAATTTGAATTTTATTTTTTTTTCAGATATCGAGAATTCTCGGTTTGAAATACTGTTTTGCTTTTCTTTTTAATTAATTTTATTTTGTTCTATGGATTTTCGTTTTTTTTTGTTGATCGAACGTAAACTTATTTGAATACCCGGATTTCACTCTTTTAATTCTCCGTGTTGTTAATTTTGAATACCCACAATGGCTTTTTTATGGATTCTTAAAAACTTCCTTTTTTTTCGTTTCGTTTTTTCAACGCTTCATTCTCATTTCTATTCAAAATCATTATTTTTTTTTTCACTTTCGCGCGAATCATTGCATTGAAATATATAAAAAAATGTATGCACGATCGCCTACTTCAAACATGACCACCAAAAAGTTCTGTAAATTATTAAAAAAAAATAGAAAATTATTTCCTTGCTTTCCGACGATGCAAACTTCGACCGCATTTTCATTGAATTTCCACATAGGTTGTTTGCTTGTGTTTTTTTTATTACGTTTTTTTTTTCAACTTGACCAACCACTCTGGAAATATGACTCGAAAGAATCGACCATTGTTCGAATCGTGGCCCGAGCCCCCTCCCATCAACTTGTCAAGACACTTCAATGGGCCTTCAAAGCCCTGACGGTTGTCGGCGTTCCATCGACATTTCAATTGGTCACGAAAGCTCGGACGTATATCCGATAGAAAAGAATCGCGAGTTGATAGGGAGAGGATCAGGAGACGCGTGGGGTGAAGTAAGAGAGCAGGAAAAAGCGGAAGAAGAGGAACTCTCTCTCTCTCTCTCTCTCTCGGCTAGGTAGACGTATCGACCGGTGAGCCAGGGAGCTATTATAGCTCCAGGGTGGGGCTTCCTCTTTCACGTACGAAAGGAATATACGAGGGAAGAAGTAAACTCGAACAACGAGCGAGGGTGCACAAAGAGTCTGTGTAGGGAGAGGGGGGGGGGGGGGTTCGATTTTTTTCGACCTCCGAGCCGATCAACTCGAAGGACTCGGCGAAGGTTCTGGCAAAGCTCGAAGAGAGATGAACGACGAGACTTCGAATTACCTAGTCTCGTGGAAGCTGTCGAACAAATTGGGAAAAAAGTGTGATTCTTTTTTTTCAAAGCGTCTCTCTTTTTTTGAAAGACAACAGCGACAAATTCCATCATCGTATTCTGTTCATTCCAAAACGCGAGAATTATTAGAATTATTTATAAATTCTCAGAGCTAAAATAGAATTTTAATAACCAAAATAGAATTCTTATCACTGAAATAGAATTCTTATTACTAGAATATAATTCTTATGACTGAAATGGAATTCGTATCACTAAAATCGAATTCATATCACTAAAATAACAACAATATATTTTCAACCCATTTTTACTAGCCTCGAACCCTATCCTCGAGAAAATATTTTATTTTTCATACTCTTTATATTCGTATTTCACATTTTTTTTCAAAGTGTCCGTGATTTCGGGTGTCAATTCGATTAAGGGTAATTCGATCGATCCAAAAGAAATTTCTTCACGTTCCAGCGCTACGAGTTTCGAAATTCAAGAGCTTCGTCGAAAAGTTTATCGCCTCGGGGCACAAACGTTTCTTTTTACGCGAATAAAATTATTTTTGAGGAAAATGATTTTTCACTTGGCAAAGGAAATCCTTGAAATTAATCTTTCGCTTGAGCATGCCTCGCCCTGCCGGTAAAAATCAAATAGGAGTCAACAATTTTTTTCGTGAAAGACTTTGTCTTGAGTGCGTCGTTTTCGGTTGTCGAGAACAACGATCTCTTACAGCACGCCGGCAGCAGGTTATGTACTTTTGCAAGTGCACGCACGTGCCCTTCGAGATGGCTGCGTGTAAACGAGAGAACGCATAAAAAACGAGAAAAAAAAAAACAAAAAATAAAAAAAAATAAAAAATGACGAAAAGGGGAACGGAAGACAGCCTTCTTGGGTATCCTTATAAGCTAACCGATGCTACGGGCGAGCAGAGTTTCGCGAATGTAACAGGTGCTCCGCTAGACTCGAGTCCGAAAACAGCCCGCGCTCAAATTGCCGGTTATGCTTGGTAGGCTTGTACACTCGATAACGACAACGCGGTTTATACATGCGCGCGAAGTCACCGAAACCCAAAGAGAGAGGGACGCTCGAAGAGAAGAATACCTTGATCGTGTTGTGGACGGTTCGATGATATCGATAAAACGACGATTAAAATTTTCACCGATCGCCAAACCTCTTTTTCGTATAATTTACGTAACGCGAACCCATCGTCCAAAATCGTTTTTCGAAATCGCGTCGGAAAAGCCGAAAAATGAAAAAATGGGAAAAACAAATATGACGTTGAAGATTTTCAACTTTGAAACGCGACGAAATTGATTGCGTGGTTAATAATGAAAACAGATAATCGAAAAAGGAGATTCGTACTATTTCGAAGATGCAAATTTAAATCTGGAAAAAGGAATTATTTTTCGATTACCATAAAAATTAGAATGATGTTTTTTTGCCTCGCAGAATGGAACGGAAATCTTTTTGTATTTTCCATTGGTTTATTTTTCATTTTGCAATTAGCCAACATTTGTCTTCTGTCGGGTTGTGGGTTTATGATAAGAAATTTACGGATCTTCGATAAAGCAACGTTTCAATGATTTTGCTTATTGCTTATGGGAGAATAAGTACTTTTTTTGGTTTCCGGCAATCCAAAGTTGTAGATTTGCACTGAGAATTAAAAAATTATGGTACTTGTTAAAACGACGATAAATTGATGGCATTTCAAATTTGAATTCAGTCAATTTATTTCTAGTATTGAATTAATTAAGTAAATTCATTAACCAATTAATTAATTAATTAATTAATCAATTAATGTATTGAATTCAATAAATATATTACATTTATCAAAATTATTGATCTATAACATAAAATATTTAAAAAATATTAGATATTTTAAAAAATTCAATATAATATTGAATTTTGAAGATTTATTTCAAACATCGACAAAAAAATCGTGCCAACAAATCCAAACAAAACTGTTTGTTTTCGAATTAAAGTAAATCTGTCAAATTTAATGAACTATAATGAATATATTCAATGTTTTTGGTGGGTTAAAAAACTAGACGAAGCAATCTTTTCAACGAGTCCAAACAGCACATTTCCATTTGTTTATTTATAGTTCTTTCGTTTGCTCCACATATTTACGTGTGTGACGAATATTTGACGTTCATCCGAGGGGTCATGAAATTCCGATTAAAAAAGGGACGATATTACTTGTGTTCCATAAGCCAGAGTCTGACATATAAATAAGTGTGTTTGTGTGTGTGTGTGCGAATACAGGGAGAGCCTTCGGATCGTGAAACGGTGTCGAGGGACCACGCCCTCTTGCGTGGGGTGAGCACTTCCGGCACGAAGATTACGCCACTCACACGCAGACACACGAAACCCGGTGCACTAAACGCGCACATACAAACACACACTCGGGAATAGACAAGTCCGATACTTTCCATAAGTACTTCTCGCAAAACTTGGACGGACCACCCAGCTTTCTTCCTCTCCTATCGATATAAGAATTTCCTTCCAGTTTTACCAATCCCTCCAGTTACAAATTTTTGATTATCAACGACCGATTATTCAACCGGATGCGCCACCCATCTTCCCCTCATGATCCTGAAAGGCTTGAATCGATGACCCCAATGACGTTCAAGTTTACATCGAGCTCGAATCCATCGATTTTTGTTTTTTTTTTGGGGGGGGGGGGGTTTCAATTTTCATTTGTTTTTAGTTCTAAATGTGAAAATCGTTTTCAACTTTCTGTTGTTTTTAATACTCGAATTAAATTTCTCGTTTATTTAAAACTGAAAACAATATTTTTGGATACGGAAAGTGAAGAAATAAAAATATGAACAAAACAAGACTTTCGAAAGACTTCAATTTTCTAGAAAAACTTTCAATTGTTATCTCAATATTTAGTGACGTGAAAAATATTTGTCTCCAGCTATAGTGAAAAGTAAGAACTGACTTATGACTTTTCCTAATCAATTCCACTCATTCGAGCCCATCTGTATATTAAATAATATCCTTTTGTCGTTCTGTTTCTAGGGTTCTTAAAAGTGCTCAAGTTAAATGATTGCACGATTTAATATAACGTTAAAATTTGCCTCGTTTCGTTTTTTCACTGTAACGCTAGTTTCTTTTACATTTTTTATTTTTAATTTCGTAAATGATTTTACGTTTTTCAATTTTATTTAATAAACGTTTTTCGTTTTTCATCGTTTTCGAATATTGTATTTAAAAAACCTTTTTCATTTTTCAATGGTTTTAAATATTGCATTTAAAAAACCTTTTTTCGCTTTTCAACGGTTTTAAATATTTTATTTCCCGAAATTTTACCACTTCACCCCTCTGCCTTTTTTTTATTTTATTTCCACAAAGTATAACCGTCAATAAATTATTGCTCATTGGGGACGGAGAAATTTGTACGATCGGAGGGGTGGCGAAGAATCCGAGGAATAACGTTAAAAGTTTCGCCGTATTTTTCTCGGGTATATCCACGCGGCCTCGCGGGGGGTGGAGGGAAGGGATCAGTGATTCGTTGCGATCCGAGGGGGCACGGATATCCGGTGTCCCTTGACCGGGACGAGGGTCTATTTTTATTGCCATACGTTTATTGCGCGCGTAAACGACCCGGAGGATTTCCGTGACCAGGATAATATGCGAAATTCAATGATTACGCAGTCGTAGGAACTTAACTCGTGCATCATGATCGGTAAATGTATATACGTTACTTCTACGCGTTAACACACACGCGCCAAAAAAAAAAACCCGGTATCGTATATCCGCAAAAGTATACATAATGTCGGCAAAGCGTAAAGTGACCAGTTCCCATAACGCGCGACGATTATGTAAAGTAGCCTTGAAAAAGTGCAGAGGTTGAAACGATTCTCGCGTTGTCGAGGTCCCTAGCAATTCTGCCGTCAGGTCAGCCTTCCTCTCTCTCTCTTTCTCTCTCTCCCTCCCCCACCCTCTCGCCGTCTCGCATTGTGTGTATCAGCTTACGTAACGCGATTCTTTCCTATCGCGATGTGTATAACGATTTCCTTTTTTTTTGTTTTCGATTGAAAGCGAAAGGAAATCAGACTCGCTCTCTTTTAGATTTGGGGCACACGTGTGGACGAAAATTCGAGTAGCAAGTACTAAACGATGAAAAATATATGATCGTGATTATTAGGTTGGGACGTGTATCGTTGCGGTACAACGAAAATGATGTTTTTCTTTTTTTTTTCAATTGAGGAAGGAAAAGATCCATTGGTGATGGAAAATCTGATTTTTCAATTGAGAAGATGAGGAAATCTATTGGTTATCGAAATAATGATGGAAAATTGACAAATTTTGATTTTTGAAAATAATAATCGAGTAATTAAAAATGTGGTTTTCGATGGAACAATTTGTTTATCGTTTTAATGAAATTTTATGAAACAAAAGAAAATTGAGCATCTGAATAATCTTGAGGAAATTACATTTGTCGTACTATTAAATTACGAACAATTACTTACGAAGTTAAAAAAATTGGATTTTTCATCGTCGTAAGTAAAATCATAAAAAATTGAAAATTAGGTATAAAAGTATCGACAGTCAAAGTCATATTTTTACGGTCGAAAATAAAGTTACAAAAAATTGAAAACTTCAATTTACTATTATTTTGTACCAAATAATACAACAAATAATACAAAAATAATAAAAATAATACAAAACTAAAGAATCCAATTATTTATAGTTTGAAGCGAACGTCTTGAAAATTCCGAGCGTTCGTGCCGAAGTAACCCAACTCGCACACATCGACGAGCGAATAATTAACGTCTCGTCATCCCAAGCGAAATACTGCGAGGGAATGTTAGTCGGGTTTCACGGGTGTGCGTTAGCGGACGCGCGAAACCGTTGGAAAAACGTTCACCGTATCATTGGGCACAAGGCCCATAGTAGATGGCGCTGCCACGTTTCATAAATGCATACGCGTATATGCACGCCATACGGATCACCAAGGTACAACGTAGCACGTTTGCAACAAAGGAATTGCTATGGTAAGACGACATTGAGGCTGCAGCCTCCCCCCCCCCCTCCGATCCCTCCACCCGCGCGCCGCCACCCCCGGACTCGTCCGTGCCCCACCATCGCAATGACGAAGAAACGTTTGCTCTTTTGTTTTCGTCTGTTCCTTTTTTTCTTGCTCGCTCTCGCGACGACCGCTCTGTATCGTCTATGCAACACGTGGACATTGTTTCGACAAATCTTCGTGGTTTGCTCGTCCTTTCCCCCTCGAACCATTATTTTTCACTTTGTGTTTCTTTTCTTCTTTTACTCGTACATAAATATGTAGCATTGAATCAATTATAATGAAAGTAAATAAAATTTAACAAATGTATACATGTACATGTATATGTATTTATATACAAGTTTGTTTGGGTAAATAAAACAAAATTCTGTACAGATATATATATATATATGTTTGTATACAATTCTATTTTATTTTAACACTATTTTAACACTAGCGAGCAAAAGGATAATTAGATGGAAAGGGTAATGATATAAAAGCAAATTTGAATACTTCTATTTATATTTGAAAATACATTCAATATTAGTAGCTAAATAATTTATACAAAAGTCAGTTTGTACGAAGATAAAGCGAAGAGATAAATTGATACAAATCTAGTTTTATACAAATGACTTTTTAAAATTCACTTAATTATATTCTTGCTCGATGGTGTTTTAAAAAATCAAATTTTCAAATCAACATATTAAATAAAGTGGTATATATACATATATACATATAAACACAATTTTGTTTTATTTTAATTGAAATATAAATTGAAGGTTATATACATTATTGAATTAAAAATATTCAATTTCTTTTGTAAAAATTAAATTGAATAAAAATAAATTTAAATATAAAAATATCGTTTTGTATTAATTACTTTTTTCATTGATTTAATTTTCTTTTCGCTCGAGAGCGTTCCGGAGTATTATTATTAAACAAAATTAATCAATTAATAAATAAACGAATCAAATTTGGTTCGTGTAGAGAGAAACTTTTGAAAAACGGAAAGGAGAGACAAAAAAAGATAAAACGACGTATTTCGATTTAGTCTCGAAAAATGATCGTTCGTGTCCGGGTAACTGACGACGAGCAGGAAGACGAAGTTTCATTGCCCGCTACGTACGCAGCGTTCATCCTCGTTTTTTCGTCCTTCTCGGTACGGCTCAAACGTCGCGCGAAATCTCGCGGCTCAAACGTAATATCAATTTACGACGCTGGAAGGACGATAAATCCGTTGGTTTTATCGTCCCAGCGGGCAAACGGCCCGGGGCCTCGTGTATTTCATTTGTGTCCGCTTGAAAGTTGGTTGCGTTTGCACACGCGAGGGTATGGATTAATGGGAGTATAGATGCGGCCGTTTCAGGCTCATAGATGCTCATCTTTTGGCAACCCGATAATTCACGAATACAAATCTGTTTTTTTTTTCTTTCTTAATTTTTGATCACGCCAAAAACGAAATTTTGTCGAAACGATGATAATATCTTTCGACTTAATTCCATTTATTTCATACGGAGTTCTGATCGTTTTTACAGATGAATTCTCTTTTTTACAGATAATAAAAGATCCATCATATTTCTCAAATCATTTAATTTCATTTTTAAAAAAAGAGGAATGCATTTTTTTTCTTTTTTATACACGATTGTGTCTTTTTTCTAATTTTTCTTTAATTTTCCTACAACGAATAAGAAGCAATGTATTATTTCACATAATTGTGAATATGTGTTTCTATAATTCCTCTTCGATTTTATTTTATGATCCATTTTTAAAAAATCAGTTTAGTATTTGGATTCAGTATGAGAAAAATGCAGTCCACGCCGCAGATGTGGGTTTCTTTTTCCCTTACCCTTTTTCGTTGATAATTATCCTGCGATCGACAAAAAATAATAATTAACGAAAAATCACACTTAAATTACAAAAATCACTTTTTGTAATCTTTCAAGTTAAAAATATCGATCCATAAATTGTTCTTATTTAAAAAACCTGATTTTCAAAAAACAATTTCCTCGAGTATTTAATTAATTAGTCCTCGAGTATTTTTTGAGTACTCCTTCAATTAATTAATTAATCTTTGAGTATTGAATTAATTAACCAATACACAAAAATTCCTCCGGATATTAAGAAATAAATAAAATTCCATCGGCTACTAAAATAGAATTAAAAAAAATTTTTTAATTCCCTCCAAATTAATAAACAAAAAAAAAGCGGCGCGTCAACTAACGTGCCTTCATCTTTTTCGCCATTAAAAATCAACATATTCCGATCGGATCACGGTACTCTGGGAAAGGAAAAAATAAAAAAAAATTAACGGGGGAAAATGCATATGAAAAAAAGGGCTCGTCGTTGCACGACGCGGGCAGAGTGCAACCCTCTTCTATCACGAATACTCGCGGGGATCGAAAGATGGATAGAAGGCTGGAAAAAAAAAATTAAAAAATGAGAGTGGAATAAAGCCGATGAGCGTGAGGTCCCGCATCGTTATGCGCATCGTGTGGGTCAGTGCACGGAAAAGCGTTGGTCGAGACATTATTATCGGATTGTAGAATCGGCGGGTGCAACGAATGGGTCGCGAGAGAGAGAGAGAGAAAGAAAAAGAGAGGGGGAGGGTGAAGTACAGAGCGTGCTGAAGCAGAGGACACGCGACGCTCATCCCGAGTCTTCTGCACTCTGTCGTCATAAATTCACTCTCCAAGAGCGAAGGAGAGCGTTGCGTCTCAGTACATTACGTGCACTCTCTCTTGCACTGCTTTTACTTCCTTCCTTTAACATCTCTCTCTCTCTCTCTCTCTTCTTTTGTTTACTCCGCCTCCGTGTATCTCAGTCTCCCATCAATTACCCTCTAATTAGAAAGATTCCGTGCGTTATTTCCGTTGACGTGTATACACGTATACACCGGCAAAATCATATCCGCCGGTAAAGTCGATTATCTACGGGATGTTGACCGAGGTAAGGAGAAGCATTAAAGGTATGAAAAAAATTTGAAAAAAAAAAACGAAAAACAATCTTTGCTTCTCGACAACGTCGAAATGGTTTCCAATTAGGGTTTCAGGCTACCATGACCAGCCAAAAATCAAGCTGTTTAAAATTCATTTTGATATTAATAAGACATTCAATATGAAATCTCTTTTTCAAGGTAAAATTCATTTCGATTCAATTCAATATAAATCAAAGTCAAAGTAAATTAAATTATATTCAATTCAAAGTAATTGAAAATTCAATTCAAATCAATTCAAAGGAATTCAATTCAATTCAAAGTTATTCGAAATTCGTTTCAATTCAATTCAATGTAATTCAAAAATCAATTCACTTCCATCCAAAGTAATTCAAAATTCATTTCCATTCGGAGTAAAGCTATTTTTCAAAGTAAACAAAAAATAGTAGCGATACTATTTTCCAAAAATCGGCGTCACGATTTTTCTTCGAGTTTGGAAAAAGCCCGAATCATCCTCTCTCGAATTGGCTGATCCCGCGTGCAAGCCTTTGAACGTCTTCGAGTACCAAAACAGATACGCAATTATAATTTGACAGCTGGGACGATCGGGTACTATGGGGGCTACCTTAATTTTTATTTATCGTCTCTTCGTACCGCCTTCGTATAAACGTTACCCAACCATTTTTCTTTTTTTCTTCTTTTACTTCCTCGCTCTTTTCGCAGCCTCGTATAAGTCCCGATGCCAGGACTCTGATGCGGGTTCAATTATTATGTACCGTCTCTACAAAATACACTCTCCCCCCCCTCCCTCAACGCCCTTAAACATGCTCTTTACGCACGTATTTACCTACACGCGTACGAATTGCTTCTAGCGAATTTGCGACAGCTGGCGAGTGTTAATTGAACTAATCGTCATTCGTATACGCATATTATGAATTTACAAGCTCATTGGGGACGTCTCGAGTTTTCACGTTACGTTTCTTGTTTCGCAATTGCGCGCGCATTATTCCACTATTTCATTTTTATTATTAGTAATGTTATTATTATTATTGTTGTTGTTGTTATTTCAAACGACACGTGTACAAGATGTTCATGCGCCTTTTTGTTCTTTGTTTGTTCCAGGTACGTACGATCGGATTCTGTTTTTTTTTCGATCGAAAGATGGGGGCTGAAGGAAACAAGTAAGGCTTGTTGATTATCATTATTCACAATCGTTCGTTTGCAGCTGGGTATTTAATGTTTTGTTCCTTTTAATTCATTGAGAATTGAATCGTTATCGGGGCAATAATAATACTGATAATTATTTCTCAGTTACATTTCTGCTTTTTGTTGTTGATTTTTTAAGATAATTTTTCAAGTTTGTAACGAGCGATAACGGGAAATTATTATTATCGTTATTAAACAGTGTTATCGAACAATTGTTATACTTATTAGATTGATGGTATTTGTTGTTATCCTTGTGTATAAAATTATTATCATTGATCAACTTTTGTCAATAATGATCGTAATCATAACAATTAAAATTTATTCAAATAAAGGTGAGAAATTATGAAAATGATTATTGAGAAAGATTGATTAAAAATGATGGTCTTTTTTGGGTTACTATTGGGTCTAACCCAAACGAAAGTGATGAACTTTTTCGATTATTTTTAATAATCATGATAGCAAAAGACAAAGTAATATTTTTTTAATAACTTAAATCTTAAAAAAAAAAAAACGTGACAATTCCTCGTAATTTCTTTTTTATAACAATAAAGATTTATGTTCAATCAATTTCGGTAAACATTTTCATGAATAATGATGACAAGTCTTGTATAAAAATAGTAACAAAAGCGAATGTTGTCATTATCCGTGATGAGTATTCAGCCTTGATTACACGGCCTCGTATCAGAGCCAATGAGAATGAGAAACAGATGCCACACACGATCTCTTTTCTCTCTATGCATGGGGTAGAGAGGCACAGTTGCACAGCCTATAAAAAGCCATATAGTTGAAAATAAAATAACGGGGGCGTATGGGTGAAGCCGGGGGATCCCTTTGGCCCCACGTGCGAGCTGGGCCCTCCTCTCTCTCTCTCTCTCAGTAAATTCTATAACTCTTTCGCTGTCCCTTCTCGTACCACGCTTACTCTCGCAAACGCAGTCGCCACGCGCACTTCTCGTCCAAGTCGTTGCGTCAAGGATCTCAGGATGAAGAGAAAAGCGTGAGTCTCCGACGACTTCATTTTCTTCCCAAATTCTTTGCGAATTTCATAGCTTTACAATATTCCTTCGATTGTTTGATGGGCGTGTTAGTGTCAGTGCCAATTTTCACTAATTTTCTTTTTTAAGTTAAACAAATGTTCGTAATTAAATTATTATAATTAATAAATATCGAGTTAATCAATTGTAATTCTTAATATAAACGGTACTATTAATGTAACGCTATTAATGACCTCGATGTTCATCAGTTGTAGTTCTTTTAGGTAAAATAGTCAATTTGTGTAATATAATGTTATACATTATTTAGTTTCGACGGTTTTATTTAATTTCATTAATGGAAATTGTTTGATTTGGAATCGGTGTAATTGAATATTTTTATAAAAGCAAATTAATTATTTGGATTATAATCAGTTGAAAAGAAATTGCGGGCTTATTTTTCATGTGCACTTAATTGATTCATTGGGTCAAGTCAAGTGAATTCATTCGTATTGATCAGATAATATTAACTTAATTAACTCATTGATTAATTAATGAAAATTATTAATGACACATCAATTCAATAATTATAATAAAATAACTTGAACGAAAATGACGGATTTTTATTTATTCGGTTAATTCGATTAATTTAAAGAAAATATATGTATGTCACAATAAACTAATTAAAATGAATTTAACGCGAGATCATTGAATTTCGATGGAGTCAATTTAAATTGCTTGGATTCGTTTTAATAATTTAATTCAGTTTAATTAAGTTAATTAAATCGAGCGTGTCGTTTATTTCGAATAATTACGAGCCTGACTTAATCCAGGGAATGAAAATGGAAAAAAACTTGACTCGTCTCAAACGAATTCTTATTCCCGAGCTGGACAGTGTGAGAAATAAATGTCACATAAAAAAAGTTGACAGTCTTTTAATCGTAAACGTAAATAGTATTAGCGTTCGTATACACGTGTGTGTACGTGTGATGATCCGAGGCAAATACGAAACGGTGGGAGCTATCGCGTGAATAAGTCTCTCTCTAGGTCGAGTATGTGTCACGTTCAATCTCGTTGCAAGGCCGGAAATCCACTGCGAAACTTCCTTGAATATATTTTTTTCCTTCACGGGTCTTTTGTACCCGCGAAAGAAAAAGAAAAGACAATCATCAATACCACTCATGGAATTAAAGCCAGGCATGACTAATTGCACTATCGTTGATGTTTCAATACTTCGGAAGAAACATTGATATCAAGAATCGATCACTCGCCATCTCCGACTCATCGAACCACTATCAACGATCGTTGTTTTCCCTTATTTGGTAAAAAGGATATACCAAAAATTCAATATGACCCAAAACAAA
Source organism: Ophioninae sp. A BG-2022a (assembly GCA_030523105.1). Classification (NCBI taxonomy): domain Eukaryota; kingdom Metazoa; phylum Arthropoda; class Insecta; order Hymenoptera; family Ichneumonidae; species Ophioninae sp. A BG-2022a. Next base: position 34,784 of record JAPYZI010001496.1, read on the forward strand.
AAATTCCCGTTCAGAATTTAAAAATCCGTTTGTATAAACAAAAAAGAGCCATTTTTGGATAAACAAAAAGAGCCTATTTTTGGATAAACAAAAAAATGCCTATTTTGGATAATAAAAAAGAGAGCCTGTTTTTGAATAAATAAAAACGAGCTCTCTTTGGCTAAACAAAAAAGAGCCTATTCTTTTATGAACAGAATAGAGCTTTTTTTGGATAAACATCAAATAGCGTTTTTCGGATAAACGAAAAAGGACTTATTTTTGATAAACAAAAAAGAGCCTATTTTTAGATAAACAAAGAAGAGCTTATTTTTCGATAAACAAAAAAGAACCTATTTTCGTATAAACGAAAAAAGAGCCTATGTGTTATGTGTTCGAACGAGTTCACAATGAAATTTCGAGCGGACGCGTAATGTTCGAGTGCAACGAGAGAAACCAGCGCGGTGTCCGATGCGTGTGGCGCGACGACGCCCAAACAAGTCAAGATAAACACACACGACGTGAAACGGGATAGCGCTGAGCCAATTCTTCCCCTCCTCGTCCGTCAAATGATAATAACGCGCGATCCCATAAACACGAATTCATAACCTCGAGGAGTCGCGCTTTGCGGGTCAAAGTTCAAAAAAAGAAGGTGCTGAGAGAGGTTAGGTGGAAAGGGGCGATGGAGCGATTTAGAGGAGGGAGAGAGGCAGGGGGGGGCGTTTTCGACGAATAATCGATGACTTCCGGTCGACCGGAAGTGGTCAGCGATCGCGGTCTTCCGGATTGCACGCAATGTCGATCGTCACGAGATCGACGGCCATCATTGTTCTTTTCATTTTCCTTCTCTCTTCATGACAGACGGCAATGCTGCTCCTTGAATTCTTAATTATTTACAAAAAAATGATGAATTTCTTGCGGCGTGTTTTTTTTCGATTCGTAATTTGTAGAATAATTAAATTTTTTAATCGACGCATGCGTTGAGTTGACAAACCACGATTGAGGTTTGCAGGTTTTGCGATTTTATCGTTGACCTCGTGACCTTGAAGTTTTCAGGGGAATTAAAAGGGATTTGAGGGAATTTAAAGATAATTAGAGGGTCCCCTTATTTAAGGAGATTTCAATTAAATTGAAAGGGAAATCCAAGAGAAATTGAACGATTGAACGGAGTTTCCGAGAAATATAAGGAAGTGTCAGTGGCATTTAAGAATTCAAAGGAAGTTATGAAAATTGAGGAGTTTTTAAATATTATTTAAGAATTCAACTGTTAAGTGGGTTTTAAGGAAAAATTAGCGAACTCGAAGGATAATTCAAAGGAGTTTAAGGGGAACTTGAACAAAATGGAAAAATTCACGGAGCTCTACTGAAAATTTCACGAGAAATGAACCCACATAGCACAAGAATTCATGAAAATTTAAGGGGAATTTCAGCGAAGTTTAAGAGTAATCAAAGGTTCGGTTTTCCTCGAATTATCAAAAAATTCACGAGAATTAATGGGTAAGAGAATTTTAAAAGATTTCAAGTAAATTTACATGATATTAACGAGAATTTAAGAGGTCAAGAAAATTAATCCTGTAGCCCATTTTGTTTGGGTTTGTTTTCGTTTTAAACCCAAACTAAAAAACCGGAGAACCAAACCCAAACCCAAACTCAAACTTAAAACTCAATGCAATTTTTACAGCGGTTTAACCCAAACCCAAATGAACCCAAACAATTAAACCCTCCAAAAAACTTTCACGATATTTTGCCAACTATCCCTCCCTCTCGACGAAACATTTCTCGTTTCCGAGGATCGACGCTTCTGCCATATGTCCAAAGTTATCCGCGTTTTCCAGAATCGCGAGATTTCCTGTCGCTAAGCGACTGAATCTCCTCACGAAATATGTTCTTTCGCACTAGTTCCTCGAAGGCGATATCTATGTCACGTCTCGTTAAATTTTACAACAGTCGAGTATACATTTTATTATTAGCTTATTTTCCCATCTTTCCCTTTTTTTTTCTGGTATAATACTTTCATGCGTGCTTTCGTTTCTCGGAGTGTAACGGTCTATCTAATCGGTCGTCGAAAAATGGGTAAATATGTGCGGGGCTCGATACCGAGCAATCTCGGTTTCTTCGATAAGAGAAAGGTTTTTTTTTCACGACGTTTCTCCGGTTTTTATTCGATTTCTCCCTCTCTCTCTCTCTCTCTCTCTTTCTCTGTCTCTCTTTCCAACTGTAATATTCTCTGGACGTTCGATGATTCAACACATCGTCCAAGGCTGACTCGAGTACACATAAACACGCAAAGAACAAGAGAATACCGCAAAGTACGATTTCGCTGGAAGTAGAACGAGGACGACTTCCGGTAGGTAAACAGAATTATTATTATTATTATTTTTTTTTAATGATTTTTTTTGTTCCGTTGTATTTTTTCACTTGGTATCATCGGTACGTTTGACACGTTAAGAAAGTTCGATGTATGGAGTCACCGTGCCAAGCCTCTTTCACACCTGATTCCCTCTTTTGTCACTTCCGTTTCGTTTCTGTTTGTCTTTTTTCTCTCTTTCTCCTCTCGCTCTCTCTCTCTTTTTCTCTCTCTATTTATTTCGTATTTGTATATGTTTCTTACTTGCGCCAAAATACCTGACTTTCAATTACGCTCATTGGTTGGTCGCTGATTGTTTTTCAGCTAATTTATATTTTCCATATCAAGTTGCAAAATTCCATATCAATGCAAAACTCTCGTCAAGGTTGTTTTATTTGTATCGTTTGTTCACTGTTTTCATACGGGATATGAAATTATGACACCGTATGAAAACGACGAACAAACGATAAAAATAAATTACCCTTGACGAGAGTTTTGCATTGATATGGAGTTTTGCAATTTATCATGGAAAATTAAATAAATTAGCTGTAAGAAAGAAGAGAAAAATGGGATAATGGCCGAAAAATAAAATATATATTCGACTGTTGTTGAATTATTGAGCTATATTTTATTATTTATATTTTCCTATCATCATCATCATTCTTATCATAGCCATCGGTCTCACTTATCTGATACAGAATCTTGTCACGTTTGTTGTACTTTCTTCATTCCCATCGTCCCTGTTATACGTTTTACCATAATTATTTCCTCCGTTATTATTATCTCTGTTATCACTATTTCAACCGTTTCTAACGTAAAAAAAACTTTTCACAATTGACGAAACACGTGTATCGCTCTTCGTGAGAGCACATCGACGAACAAAAGATTAAAATAGCCACAACACCTGCTGTCACGCGTGTATGTGGGTCACGTTGTAGCCCTTAAACCCGAACATTATCCTTGCATTGCCTTCGTCCACTTTCTTATTTTATTTTTTTCTTATTCTTTATTTAACGCATGTGCGGAGAGTGCGTGCGTTACCTTTCTATGGGCCCTTTCACGCTTCAACGGAAGTGCGATTTCAACGAGGATCGGATATTCGCGCCAACCCCCCCCCCCCCCCCCCCCCCCCCCCCCCCCCCCCCCCCCCCCCCTTCTTCTTCCTCTTCTCTTTTTTCTTCATTCTCTCACAGCGGGTGTACGGGGAGTACTCTCGTGCACGAACTGGCCGCAGGCAATCGAGTCACTTGTTTTTTACCCCACATCCGCGATGAGCCTTTTATTCGTTTCGGCGATTTCACGATGTCGCGTTTCTTCCGATAAAGAAAAGCGAGCACGAGCTCGGATATGTTTTCTGTTTCGTTCGACGTTTTTGTTTTTGTTTTTCCTGCTGATTTCGTCATTGTTGACGAAACGAGAGTCGTTTTCAGACTCGGGGTTGCGCAGTCTTCCGTGTTTTTTTTTTTTTTTTTTAGTTTTTTTATTTCGATACGAAATAAAAAACCTAAAAAAAAATCTTCGACGAGCATCAGGTAGGGCGTCAGTGAAAATTGAATTATTTCGGTGGATAAGTAACTATTTTTCGTTTATTTGAAAAATTCTTTTTTTTTTTATGAATTTAGAGTTTGATAATTAATTACTTAATTATGATAATAATAATTAATTGACTTTTTGGCGATATCGATACTGAAGAATTACGATTGTTTAAAAAACGTCTGTTGTAGTGACGAAAGAAGAGGAGAAAAACATGTTATTTGAAGAAGGAGAAAAAAGGCGAGATGCAAACGTCGTCGTTTGAACGGAATTAATATTTTTATCGCGATTCACGATGATTGCCTGTACAGTGTTTTTTTTTAACTCGCATTACAGAATTACGAGCACGTATAGCGGAATAAAAAAATATATATATATATTCTCAACACCACTAAACGTAGAAGGGAAAAAAATGAGACGAACAGACGAATAAAACGAAAAAAAGATCGTTGCATTTTTCCGACGCAGATGTCAATGGTTGAGCAGGTTCGTTATATTTATCTCGATTCTTGGCAATCGCCTACAACATTTTTTAAAGTTTCCTTCTTGACGGTCACGGACCCGTTTTTTTTTTTTAATTTAATTTATCACACAAACAAATGTGTACCAAAAACAAAAAAGTGTACAGGAAACGTAGTAAGAATTAATGATAAACAATAATACGTAGAAACAAAAGAAGAGCGTTGCATTTCGGTGATGCAACGATGTCAACGTTTAAACAGGCTTGTTTCATTTTTTCACTCAATCGTTCAGTGGAGAATTGCTCGTTCGCCTTGCAAAACAAGTTTTTTCAGTTCGAAAAAAGAAACAAGTTTTTTTTTTTAATAGAGAACAAAAGTGGGGGAAATACGTACGAGAAAACGAAGAAAAAAAAAATGTTTAAAATAAAAAAAATAAAAATAAAACCATAAAAGAATAAAAATAAAATAAATAACGAACAAAAGAAAGAAGAATAAATTAATCAAAATAAAACGAACAAAAAAAAATAAAAATTTACGAAAAGAGAAAGTAAATAATAAATTAAATAAAACAAAGTATGAAAAACAAATAAACGCAAACCATTAATAAACCCAAAAAAATAAACAAAACAAAAAAAGCACACAGAAAAATATTAAAAATCGAAGATACTCCAACACCCTAACCTTTTCAATCCTTCCATCACTTTCATCCCTTGACTCGCGCTTAAACGTTTTATTCCCTATTTCCTTTGTTTCCCGGTTTTGATACCGAAACCTCGCGCGGATCGCGACACTCTAACAGTGCAGAAGTAACGAATCGTTAATAATGGTAACATCGGAAGGATTTCATCAGAGCCGGGGAGGTATGCGGGCCTGCCGCGATGTATTTGGAAAGGTATTTCAATGGGGTTAGAGGCACAGAGACAGAGGAGTCCAAAAGGGACGTGGAGAAGAGGCGCGGGAGGGGGGGGGGGGCGTTGAAGTACGGTCGTCTCTACGAAAATCGTCGGGGGTGCCCTTCTCAGTTTTCGGTACGCTTCTGTGCGTAACTGTACGTGACTATACGCGTGCACGCGTGCACACTAAAGCCCAGGCCTGGAAGCCCAGCTCTGAGTACAGTTTACGAAGCATTTGCGGAATGTAGACCGCCGGGGGTTGGTTCAGCGTAATTCGAACGAGGTAGGACTCCAGTAAAGACAAAAAAACAACAAACCTCCCCTCCTCCCCCCCCCCCGTTCCGCTCTTTCCTCACCTATCGCATCCCTTTTGGATCGTACACTCCCTCGAACTCTTCGGGGTTTGAGTACGTTTACTATACCCCTTAATTCTCGTCGCCGGGTATTTGCTTGACGGCTCTGTCACTCGTCGTCGTCGCCGTTCAATGAACGTTTTCATAACGCGTTTCATGTTTCATGTACCCCGTGGGTTGGGCTTGCGATTCAGATGGCAAGGCGAAGGGGGGGGGGGAGAAACTGGGGTTTAGGCTTTTGGGTGGTGGTTCGTCACTCTCGATAAACTGCCACGAGTCATTCGGTCCACTCGATCCACTGATTATTTCGGCTTTCCAAACCGCATCCTCGAATACGAAAATAATAAAAATGACGAAACGGAAAACGTTGAAGGTAAAGAAAAAAAAAGAACGCTCCACGTCCACCGCGTTATCAGTCGACGAGAACGAGGGAAAATTAAATACCGCAAACCGTTGTCCGTACGATTTCATTTTTTTTCTTCTTTTCTTGTTTTTTTTTTTTTTTAAATAGCTCGAGCTGTCGAACAAACAAAAAATTGCTCGACGTTGATTCGCACGTTGCCAGCCGATTCCGAGTGTATGCTCGTACGGGATAACGGTCCTCGTTCTTTTTCGGTGTATAAATATTTTTCGAGGCTCAGGCTGTAAAAATTACTGATATATTTTTGAGTGTACTCGGCAGAGATTTTAGATTGCAATTTGAACATGTTCAGTAATAATAATAATGATAATAATAATAATAAATATGATAATGACAACTATTAAATGGTGTATAATAGGATAGAAAAACATAATAATAATATACATGTTGGAAACAGTTACAAGTCATTATCACAATAAAAATAAACATAGACTTATGTGGTTTTTAAATCATTTTCACAGCTATAAATGCTTATAAATAAATGACAATTATAACGTGAAAATAAGATTATTAGAAACTTGTAACAACGAAGAGAGAACAGATATTTTTAAAAAAAGCGTATTGAAGAAGAAAATAGGTTTCAGAAAAATAGCGAAAAATTTCAGAAGTGAAAAACACTATTGGATCGAAACGTAATTTTTCGAGGATCCGTTTTAACGTTACTCTCGCTATTTCAATCGATTTAGTACCGCGTTTATTCACATACAAAATTTGACTATCGAATGATTTCATCTCACTCAACTTGGCACGCAGTTTACGTTAAAATTTTCTATTTATTGTTCAATTCTTTTTTTTTGTTTTGTAATAGACCTAATTTAACGCACGTAAACGCAAAGATCGAAGCTATGGGTCTCTTCGTGTCCCAAATACTTATAAAGGACTGCGGTACGTTTTACGAATAAAGTTTGTGCACGCACGCCCAACGTATACCGGAGATATACACGACGTATATGAATATCTCGAATACGCTGTAGGGCACGACGTACGAGAGTGGCCCACCTGTCGCCAGGCTTGATACCTGCTGCCGCTCCTCGTACGCTCTCTCGCTCTCTCGTCAGGTGTGTTGTTCCTTCGTCGAGCAGGATCAGAGTCAAGAGAACGCGTGCTTGCGTGTGCGCGACCGAGAAAGAGAGTGACAGCGCAGGAGAGGGGAGCTCATGAAGAACGAGCTTGTCTTTATATATATATATATGTGTGTGTGTGTGTGTGTGTATATCGACGCATTAAGAAGTGCGAGAAGACGCCTTGCTTTTCGCCGAGGGGTTTGAGGGGATGTCGAAAAAACTCGCACGAGGGCTCGCTTGACATCCGATCCCTCAGTCAGTACTTCGCGTTGGAATTTCTTCGTATCCGAAAAATGCGATATCTCAACAACCAACGAATTAAGTTGATTATTCATTTGGTACAGAAAATCGATATCGCCAAAAGCAGTCAAATTAATTTGTCGATTTATTAAAAAAGGAAAGTTATGTCGCAAATTTTATTCGTTCGAAAGTTATGTAGAACGAATAAATTGTATTATTTATTTATTTCATAACACGATATCGCAAGAGCAAATTAATTAATTTGACAATTTATTTTGATGAAAACAAACGATATTCTAAATACAAGTTAAGAAATTTGATAATTTATTAAAAAATAAAACCGACGTCGTAACAGCGAACAAATAAATTTGTCAATTTAGAGGAATTTTTTTAAAATGTTTCCCATGTTTTTGTTTTTACGAAATTTGAATAACGTTGAAGTGTACAATGTTAGACTGCAATGGTATTTTCGTTTCATTTTCAGTTGCTTGGTTTTTTTTTTTATTGTTGAAAATACGTTGTCGCTACGAACTGCGACTGTGAATTTTAGCATTCGAAACTTTGCATAAGGAATTCTTATTCCGATCGACAAGTATTCATTTTCGTTTTATGCCAAAGACACGATCGTTTTCTTTCTTCGTTGTTCTTAAATCCCTTTTATCATCGTCCTTTTTTAAAAATCGGGCTCGAAAATTTCTGATTTGAATACTCGAAAAAATTCGACTGACTTTTCACAGTTTATAAAACGATGAAAATAAAATTGAACAATTAAAGGGAACGAATCTTCTCTCCGTTCGAAGAACCCAGTCTTCGATATCCGCTTTTAGAGATCTACATATAAAATACGCAACAATTTTGAATGATAACGGAAACGATGAATAAGGAGAATGAAAAAGAGGAAGAAAATAATCGTCCTTTCTTCGATCGCTGACTTCACGACGTCCTCACCCACCTCTCTTCACGTTTCTCATGCCCGATACAAGCTGTTTCACTCAACAGCCTCCGCTAACGTTTCCGGTTGTTACACTCTCGTAAAGTTCCAAGCTGAGAAACAAACCGTCAGTTTCCTCCTAATAACAACAACAGCACAAACATCAATAGAGATAAAAAGCCAAGCAAATTTTCATCCGGAAACGCAACAAGATTGGAGATATATGTGGGCACACGTTTGTGTAGTGCAGCGTAAATGGATATGCCCAGAAAATAGATGCGACAATTTTTAACACTCCGCCGACTAAGATGCTGTTGAAACGGTCGAAATATGCATGTCATATCGCACATCAAATATAAACCTAATACATACGTTTTTCAACCTCTGTAGTTTGGGGTTAAGATCCTCCGTTAATTGATGATAGATTAGACAACAATAATCAAAGTGTAGGAACGTTAACTCTTCAAGGGCACACTTCCGCCGCCAACCCACATGTGCATGCTGGATCAATCTGACCCGTGACGTTTTTCCAATTTTTCTATTTCCGTAAATATACATTTTTTGTTATCTTTTATAGAGACGTTTTTGAAAATGATCTATATTGTAAAGCTCCAAATGTATTATTTGACAAAAACGAAAATCATATGCCAAAGATTTTATCAGAGACGAAAAAAGCTATGGATTAAAACGACGCAGTATGCACTCGAAAGTTTAAGATGGTGACTAACCAAATTCGAAGGTTAATAGACGAAGCATTACGATGAAAATTTAATTTGCGTAAGGAAGAATACATTTTGCGAGAGAGAGAGAGAGAGAGGGACGTCGTATCGGAAAGTAGCAGGTACTGCGCGTTCCTGTACAAGAGGAAGGAAACGGGAACGAGAAATAACACGCGTAAGCACAAAGAGAACTCGCATGGCCGAACGATCGTGCGTGCAGATAAATATACATGTGTATGAGTGTGTGTGAGCGTGTGTAAACATATATATAAAAATTGCATTCACGTTTGGAAGCTTCAAACGTGAGTATGCGTGAGCGCATTTAACATACAGGTATCTGGTCCGGGACGAGCTAACCCGATAAACCTGAAGGACTGGGTTAGAACCCGATCTCTTTCTCTCTCTTTCTTATTCTTATTTATTTCTCCTCCCCCCTCCCGGCGCTCCTCCATTTTATTTTTATACATATATATCCTTTCCTCTCACCCTCCCTTATTCTTTATATACCCCTTTTTTTTCTCCCTCTCTCTCTCTCTCTCGAGTACAGTATCCAACTCCCGTCTCTTCTTTCCGGTTCATCCTCGTCGCACGATGCGATGCGCAACTCGAAGTTCCAACCTCCGGGATAGTACGTCGACGTTGAGTCTCCCGTACTTCCTGACAATTGTAACCTCTCATCTACTGTCGTTGTGGAGATTATTGCTCGCTGACTTAGGTTTCAAAAATTTCTTCGCGGCTAGATGAGGTCGAAAAGAAATTTTTCATCCCGATCACCTATCAACTTGTAAATCGATCTCCAAAAAAAAAAAAAACAATCTTTGCCCAATATTAGAATAAAAACAGCGGAATACAAATGTCAACATAAAAGGAACGTAGCTGCAGTTCTTCGATGTGAATCGACATCCGAATGGCGTTCCGATCGTAGTTTATTCCACCATTTAATTCCCGACGAAGAGCCAACGCCACCAGTAAACGACAGCACCTTCCTTCGCGATGACGTCACATCTCCCGTTCTCCAATATCTACCTCATATGTATTTTCGCAATATCCGCGTTGTCAAACGTCACCAACGCTATTATCTCGATAAAGAGATATCCCTCTCTTACCATCCCTCGTGCAGCGCGTATTCCTCAACTTGTTCATCGATTTTTCCAACGTTCGTCGGGGCCTCCGCGTACTTACGCGGCGAGGTTCGCAGGAAACGCGAAACCCAGCATGGGAAGAAGAGAGGTCCTGTCTCCCGTGCTAGGCACCGGCAACGGCGTTGCTTTTACAGCTGTGTGCGACGGTGCCTCCTGGCCCGCCACGGCATCAGCTGGCGTCCTTGGTAGGGTGCAATTACCCCAGCGGCCAGACCAAGCTCTTTCCTCAGGAAGAAAACCCACGGAGTGGGTCGACGTAGAGGGCCAGGGGGGGAGCCAAGAAAGTGACGGGAGGGGAGGCCGAAGGAGCGGGGAGGATAAGAACTAAAAAGGTGGGAGAATGAGGGCTAGGACGGTGGGGTAAGGGGTAAGAGACGGCGCGGCAGGGGGGAGGGGTTGGAAAGACGAGCCTAGCGAACGAGATACGAAACGAGGAGGAGGAAGAAGGAAAGAAACGTGTCCTGGGAGTCTCGAACCCTGAAGAACGTCTAACCTCACTCGTATGCTTTTCCACTCTTCCTCGCTTCTTTTCCATTATCTGTTCTCGTCGCACACACATACACGTACGTACAGGATACACACGTAGGCTTGTCTCCCTCGTGCTCTTCGGTTCGTCCTGACGGTGCGGCGCGTGTCGAAAAGCCCGAACCTGATTCCACCTTGAAGGAAATAAAAGGAAGGAAAGGGTTGAAGAAGAAAGGGTGTTCCCCTTTCGGCATGCCTCTAATCTTCTTCTTCTTCCTGTTCAACGACGGAGCTTTGAAAATCACGAGATATTATGGGTACCCACGGGTATTCAATAGCCGCAATCAGGAACGAGGATTTCTTTGAGCCTACGCTTACCCTATTTTTAAAAATTATAATACTTTTTTTAGTATATTTATTTTGAATTTATTGATAATTAGTTATGTTGATTTAAAATCCATTAAAGTAATTCCGCCTAATCAACAATGATTAATCTACTGAAAATGTTCCTTCGAATTATTAATTCTATTTAAATTTATTTAAATTGAAAATACTTTTTTAATCGTATTTTAATTATTCGACTGATGTTTATTTAATTTATATTTAATTGAGCGACTTTAATATATTTTTTTAAAGTTGTGGATGAGGTAATAAGTGGAAAAAAAATAGGGAATGAGAAAAAATAAGTCTGGCTGCTGCTCTGAGACGCCGAACTCTACGAAACGCCGCACACTGAAGAGTTCTCTGTGTCTGGAAATCCTCAAGCGGAAACGGAGAGAATGTGAGAACGGAGGCGTGCGCGGCGACGAGAACGGCGACTGGGCCGAGGGAAGATGGCAACTTATCGAGAGATAGCATGAGCTTCGAAGAGAGAGAGAGAAAGAGAGAAAGGAAGCGAACACGTGGAATCGCACAATCGTCGCTGCAATCGATATGTGCGATAATTTGTGGGCAATCGCAATAATGATCGGCGCGTAATCGATGCAAGCGGATTATTCAATTCATTGAGTCATCGCGATAAGTACAACGAGAATAAAAACGTATACGAAGATTTTCATCTCTTGACATTTTACTTTGGCGATCTTCTTGTTGATAAATAATGGAAATCCTCTATGAATTTATGATCTTGAAGTTCGCATCATTTGATTGGCAACTAAAATGCCACTCATTTTCTTCTCTTTTCCAAAATTTCTTCAACGCATTGGCGGATTATCACTTCCGTGTCGTGATCCGTCATTTAAATTCGCAGAATACGATTTTTCAAACAAGTCTGCAAAATAGCCACGCACCGGAAATGATTATGTTCCAATTGCCTCCTATTGGAAAAAAAGTTTCAAAACGTACAGAATAATTGTTAGAAAAATGTATTCGTCATATCGAAAAAAAATATTATATCTAATATAAGAAAATGTTTAATTGCTCATTTGGAAATTCAAAATTCAAGTGTGAAACAAACATTTCGTATAACACGAGGAAAAATGTAAAAATAGAATTAAAAAATGAATATTTAACTGAATGATTCATTTTTTAATAAAACGAAATTAATAGTCAAGTAATAATTAATAATATTTATTATTATTACTTGTTAATTGAATTATTAAAATTAATTTAAAAGAACACTTTTTGTCATTCTTCAACGCTGCAAGACATATCTTTACAGGTCAAAACTTTTAAAAATTTTCGATAAAGAATATTTCTTAGTACAATCCAGAATCGCGGCTTGTTTCGGTTGGAACGTCAGGACGCATTAGCAATAACCAAAAAAAAAAAAAAATAAAATAAACAAATCGAACACATGTAAAATTGATCATGCTCTGATGCATGTTAAATTAATAAATGTTCATCAAGTTTGGTCAGGCTTGCGTTCGCAGCAGCGCCGCTGTAAATCGTCCGGTTCTCGCATAGATCCGCTCTTTAGATTATAATCAGCGAATCTTGTTGTGCACGCACCATAAAATCATTAGCATTCTCGTGATGCCGGATTGCATTATAGTCGATGAACCTGCGCGCGTTTGCCGTCGTTCCGGCGCATGCGAACTACAACGACCCCCCCCCCCTCCTCCTCCTCCTCCTCCACATGTCTTCTCTTCTCTTCCTCTTCCCCCTCCCTTGTTCTCCTTCTCTTTCTCCAATCGTCGTTTGCTTATCTGTGTCTCTTTACATCACGCCGTCAACCGAGACACTGATGTGTTCCCGATGTAATGTCGATCCTAGTAATCGATCATGCAAGGTCCAGAGAGAGAGAGAGAGAGTGTGTGTTGTACAAGTTATATAACCTTATGTTAATTGCTCTACATTACCACACTTGGCGTCTTTGGACGTATAGAAGTACTCGAAGTCCCCATCGTTCCAACACAATTATTTTTTAAATATTTGTTTAATTAATTTTTACATTTGTTTCTATTTATTAACTGTTTCCCATTGAAACCGTTTTTAGTAATATATATATATATATATATATATATATAAATATGTATATAATATTTTGTTATCGGTGGAAAACGGTTTTAAGTCATGGATGCCTAATGAGGATATCTGAAAATATTTCGGTAACGCGTGTAGCCTACATTCGAAAAAGTCGTAAAATCGATCAAAAAAACTTGTAAAACTAACGAGAAATTCATAGACTGAATAAAAAAAAATGTCCCAAATTAATTGCAAATACATCAAATCAATTAAACAAACTATAAACCAAGTTTGAAACATCTTAATATCAAATACACATATCTGAACCGAAAAATGCATAAAATCGTTTTTAAAAATTCGTAAAACCAATGTAACAAAAATCATAACATAATTCTCAACGATCTTCCAAATTTACCACCGTTCTCGGAGTTGCCAAAGACTGGATCACGATCCATAGAGAATCTTTTAGGGGAGGGATTTTTTAAATCCATTTGGCAATTTGAAACACACATCCGTGTTGAGTGGTCGATAAAAAAAAAGCAGCAGCAATAACAACAACAACTGGGCTGTCACATGTCGACGGCACTTTTTAGCCATTAGAAGACCATGATGATACCTCGATAGAACTCACAAGTCGAGGATGCATCGCGAATGTTTTGCAGTAGGCTCTTGATCCTTCGAGACCCATCAGCGTTCCTCTCCCTCCTTCTCCCTCCCCATCTCCCTTCCCGTTCTTTTTCACTCACCCTCTTTCTCTCTCTCTCTCTCTCTCTCTTCGATCTCCGGCTCTCCGTTTTCATACGTTGCGGACTTCCAAAAAGGATCACGCGCGAGTCGGCTCGTGCGCGATGGTGGATATATCCGTCTTGGTATCCCCATGAGATCCTGCAGCCACCGAGAAGAGAAGTCAGGGAAGAGAGAGAGAGAGAGAGAGTGAAGTCTGAAAGTCGACTCTCGCCTCCTCTCCTCTCGTATTATTCTTCTGCTCCTTCGTCTTCTCGAACACAGCGTGTGCACCTCTCGAAGCACGCGCGCGTGCGCAGGTATCTCGTATGAGTTTACGTTCTCGTAAGTTGGCCGTGTTCGCGTGTGCGTCAGTTTGCGGACGTGTGTGGCTAGAATGTGTCCTTGGCCGAGGTGCATTGACCTTCCGGAGCTGCGCCACCAGGCGGCGTGCAGCCGGTGCACCGGGAGATGCCGCTGCGATCGGCCAACAGACTTGGAGGTGGGGGACAGAACGGCAAGGAGGGGGAAGCAGAGGTTCCTCTCTCTAAGCCAATAGAGGACTCTAAAATGATCAACCCGATGGAAACTCCTCCGCACAAACACCCAGGAACATCCTCGGTTTTTTGTTGTTTTCTCTCCTTCTTTCTGTTTCTCCTTCTCTCTCGCTCCCTCTCTTTCTCTGTCTCTGTCTCTCTCTCTCTTTGTGTTTCTGTTGTGAAGTATCGGAGGAAGGAAAAGAAGCCAGGGGCTCGAAAGTTCCGATGTGCAAACGGCAATCGACGCTGCATTTCCCAGAGATATGGAATACCGAGCCTCGAGCTTCACCCAAAACATCCGCGAATTTGTATGATTTTAAAAAATGATTTTCCTTAAACATTTTCATTTCTGGGGAGAAAAAAATGCTGCGCGATCAGCCCAAATGTGTCACAATAGGCTGTGAACGCGAAGCCAATTTCGTTACATTTTAACGATCCAAACTTGAATAACATAAAATTGAATGACTGGATTGAGGTAAAGCTTAAAAACGTTGGAATACAACAAACAAACCTAAACAAACCGAAACAATCGTTCATTTTTCATTCATTGATTTTTATTTCCCTTCCAATCTATTCTCTCCAGTTTTAATTTAGAATCCCCATAACGTCAATCAAGTTCACCCTCCACTTTCATCGGAGGGATCAACAAAAACCAATATCGGTGCACTCGAAGTGGCCAAGCTTCAAATACCGGTACTCGGGCCAAAGAAACGCTTCACGTCAACCGGATGTCTTGTTCGTCTCGAACGAAAGAACAGCCAGAGCCCTCGTTGCTTACCCTCGTTGCACCACCGCGTTTTACCCGAGTTCTATTATTACCCGGTCCCCGGGTTAGCGTACTCGCATACTCGATGTTCGGATTTACTTTAGCAAGGAGACTAAACTTGGTACAGGGAATCATGAACCGAAGAATACTCGAGGAGAAAAGCAGCTTGTGCGTCACGTAGTGGCGTGGCATTTCCCCGATGTTTCGGAAATATGAATGAAATTATGTGAAAATTCGATTAAATTCTAATTGATTCTGCCCACACAAAAAAAACCTAAAAAATCAGTGTCAAACGGCCTCCTAATGTGGTTTACCCCCTTGCCCCTTTTAATACGGTAAAAAATCAGTCCGAGTGCTGCACTCCATTGCCTGGATCAGTTATTTCTCCTCCAACTGATTATTAGATTAAATAAATTTATGTCTAAAAGGTTGAAGGTCTTGGAGACGCAATAACGTCCCCATAATAGCGCACCATCAACAACAATCATTTCACAAGCTTCATAGGATTTTCCAGGATTTCATCTAGGGTTTTCTGTCCTAGATGTTTTTCAGTAACTGGGACATATGTTGTCCCAGCCGTAATATGACAAATTTTCCAGACTGGTACAGGATATGTCCAATCCGGTGCGAAAGGGTTCAAAACACGTACATAGAAAAGGAGAAAGAGGGAAAGCTGAACGTAAACGAAGACTCGTAGAGTTGCATAAACAACGAGTATAAAAGAGCGGGTGACGAGAAAGGCTCACCGTACGCGTCAGTGAGAGTCGCCATGTGACTTTTGCCTCCGTGACTATTGATAGTACCGAGCAGGATTACGCAATTGCGGATGTTAAGCGTTCTTATAACGCGTACGATATAGGCCAGGGACACCTTCTAAGCCGATTGCCGACGAGTAAAGAAAAAAAGCAAAAAAAAAATCAACTAGCCACGTGTCTGTGTGTGTTTGTGCGTGAATGCGACGGAGTTGAATCGACGTCGCTTGACTTTCACGTAACAGCACAATTTGCGAGGCAAATATTTTCACGATCCCAAACTGCATTCCGAAACCGCGTGCACGATAGGGCAGACCTTTCGTGCATGCGGTTTTACACTCGAGACCGATGAGACTCGGTTGAAACACTTATATTAGGTCTAGTAAAAAGAAATCCATTATTTTTCCAATAGATGGTGACTTTAGTTATCTGTACGTGGCCTCGTAGAAGTCCTATCGGGTTACGCTAGATGGCGTTACAAAGATGAGATTTCGTACTAAACAAACTTTTCCCTCAGGTTTGGGATTGGTTGATGCTAGAGAAAAAAGGATGTCTTTTTACTACACCAAATTAATGTCGCTTTCGCTTTTCACGAAGCGAAAGCGACGTTTTTTTTTGCTGATTCCAGTTTTTAGTGATCGCGATACCGATTCCAACTGATACCCGATTTGCCGGTATCAGCGTTGGCCGAACTCGTAGCATTTTTGTTATAGGTTGTTCCAGCGTGATTCGCTGATCATTACAGCTCAATGTAGTTTCATTTCAGTTGGCGTCGGTCGGTTCTTGAGCGATTTAGCTGATTCTACTTGATCCCAGGTTTATTCCAGTATTGTTTTAGCTGTGATTTTATATGATTCGAGTTGATCACAGGTTGATTCCAGGATGATCTGCGATCACCCGATTTCTGGCGGTTCTAGTCTGATTCTAGATCATTCCATTTGATTCCAGCTCTAATGTCAGTTGAATTCATTTGATTTCGGTCGTCAGATTTCTAGTCGATTTACGCTACTATCAACCGATTCCATTGTGATCCCAACTGATTTCAACTGACTCAAGCTTATCCGTGCTTGGTAAAAAAAAAAAATGATGATCGGAGCCGTATAAACAAAATCAGGATCGCGTGATCAGAGCTTTTTCCGTAGCCGGATCCAAATTTTATACCGAGGTTCAGCCATCCGGATATTCAGCTAAACGATCAGTATTTGTAGAACTGCAATTACCGGTTCAAATTAACTTCGAAGACGCATACGAATTTGAAAAACTCATTGTCTCGCTGATTTCAGTCGTTCTCTCTCTCTCTCTCTCTCTCTCTCTCTCTCTCTCTCTCTCTCTCTGCGGTCATCTATTTATGAATGCCGGAAAGAAGTGACTCATAAAATGGCTGTTGGCACACTCAAGTTGAAAGACAAACATTTTAGCCAACATTTCCCTGCGCCCCCGCATTTCTCGAGTTTCTTCTTCATCTCCTCCCCCTATCCCTCCCCACCACCTTATTTATCCCTTTCACCCTTACGCTTCTCCAAGGAGCGATATAAAACTGGCGGATGCGTCTCGAGTCCTTTACGAGAGCCGTTTCGCGTCGGCTCCTCTTCTTCCTCTTTTACTCTTCTTCTTCTAACTTTATGATCTTCCAGGGTATCTCCCTTACCGCGGTCGTTGAAGACCTCGGACCTGGAGATTCCGAGAAACATACTCTCCTGGATTATGCGTGCGCACGCGCAGCTTTGCGCATGTGTGTGTGTGCGTGTATAATTCTGCCTTCGCTCATATAACGTGCAGCGAGAAATGTGATGGTTCAAACTTGGACTGCATACTGGACTTAACATCCGTGAAGATTTTTCGAGTCACCTCACGCAAGAAATCCTTTTTATTGAATGAACCAAAACCGCCCTCGAATAACAGAAATTACGCAACTGCCTCTTGTATTTTGGTGTATCCCTGGGGTAGCATGGACATAATATCTCACGACAAGACATCATTGTTTGGGTTTGTTTTGGTCTATTTCTTTCCGGGTTTCC
Organism: Ophioninae sp. A BG-2022a; assembly: GCA_030523105.1. Lineage (NCBI taxonomy): Eukaryota > Metazoa > Arthropoda > Insecta > Hymenoptera > Ichneumonidae > Ophioninae sp. A BG-2022a. The sequence continues at coordinate 52,533 of JAPYZI010001496.1, forward strand.
TGATAATATTGCCTCATTAATATTTTGTCCGTGACATTTTTTCGTCTAATCAGGTGACACGGAACCATCCCCGGATACTTTTGTTTCTCTTTTTCGAAGAACCTTGTCAGGCTTAACCTCAAAGAGCACCGAGAAAATGAAAGCTTCAATAGGACGCGAGAATGGAAGAAACTGAAATCAAGTTGTTTTCATAAATAATGTTTCGATGTTTTCAACATGTTTCCATCTTTGACAACAAATATCTCTTTTCGTTTGCTCGTACTTCAAACGAGTACCATCCATCGCCAAATTCCAACGAAAGAAAAAAAAAATACAGAAAAAAACCAAAACGTCTCAACTGAACCGAAACACTTCGATTTTCCGTCATGCGTACGTACATCCGCCATTGCGACGAAACCCAAACACCGTTGTACGAACCTGGCGTTAAAACAGAAAAAAAACAACAACTCGATTCGATAAATTGGACTGATTAAAATGATCCTGCGTCTACAAAGACAAAAACAAAAATCGCTAAAATAAACATGATCCACCTTCCGTTGTCCTATACATTACAAATCGTTGGAGCGCGAGTGGCTCCAACGTATACGTGTTCCGTGTAAAGGCACAAGTGAACCTGTTACACGCTCACCGGCAAACTATACACTACCGGTGTACGCTCTATGTAATACGATTGTACGTACCTGTTACGGCAGAACGGAGAAGGAAAAAGCCACGACTCTTTTCCTCCTTTCAACTCGCGGTTCCCCCTCCTTCCTCCTCTTCCCCTCCCGCGCCATTCCCGATCCCTCTCCGCCCCTCTTCGTCTTCCGGAGGCCCGGGCGGAAGGTGAAACGACGAGGTGCGCGGAGGCGAGAAAAAAGAAGACAAAAAATAAAACAAACGAACTGCAACAAAACGGGGACAACGGCGAAACGAACTGCAACAAAACGGGGACAACGGCGAAAGTACGCGGCACGAAACAGTCTCCCCCACCCCCACCCATCTTGTCATCCTTCCCACTACCAAACAATGTTGTATTGTGCGTGCTCTTTGCTCGCACTTTGCCGCTGCAATCGGCACTCCGAGCCTTTAACTTGTTTTTTGCCGCTCTTTTTCTCTTCGTACCCCCCCCCCCCCCCCCCCCCCCCCCCCCCCCCCCCCCCCCTCCCCCTCCCTCCCTCCCCCCCCCCCCCCTCCCTCCCCCTC